>PVIY010012318.1:0-62359 GCA_004026745.1 Myrmecophaga tridactyla | reverse complement strand
AGCTATAATTAGAGAAGGGAGGAGAAAAACAGGAAGGGTTGTGGGTTTGTGACGAGCTACGGAAGTGGGCGGTCTACAACAAGAGGGGAAAGGGGGTAGACATAGAGAAGGATTAAAAGAATCTTTAAGTATGGCTAGGCTCCAGTCCCTGAGAAATATGCCACACTATAGGTTTCAGGACTTACCTCATTCAGCGACCCATCTGCAGATTGTGTGTTTCTGGAAAGTTACCCTAGTATATAGAATTTACTGTCTTTTTAAATATGACTTTTTTTTTTATCCCTCTCTTAACTATTATCAATAAATCCAGACTCATCAATATGAATTTAATATATTATATGCAAAGTATTGTATTTACTCCAACCTGATGGTTATATATTGGGTAGGGCTACCATAGCTCCTGTTCAGCCACAGATAGTTGTGGTTTTTGCATGTTCTCCCAGTAATATATCTAAAAGCTCCTCATCTGGTCTGGGTAATAAGTTTATGATCTACTCAGCACTGCAAACTTTCCATATCCTCTGAGCATGCTAATGGATTATTTCATTTCTTTTTTAATTCCAACATCTCATACTTTTATCTGTAACCATTTCATAAGGATGCTTAAAATATCCAAAATTGCCAGTAGCACAAAGTAAAAAATAAGAATAATTCCTAATGTCAGTAAATAAAAAGGCAGTGTTCAGACCTTCCAAAATATTTCCCATTCATCACAGCTTGTTTGTTTGATTCAGGTTCGAAATAACTATCATACAATGCAATGGATTTGTATGTCCCTTTGATATTTTAATGTGTTTTCTACCCTTTTTTTTCTTGCAATTATGTTTGAAGAAATTGGATAATTTGTTCTGTAGCATTTTCCATATATTGGATTTTGTTCATTACATCTCTATGCCTTCTATACTTAATGTAATCTTTATGAATTTATCGCCTTCCTTCCTTCCCTCCCACCATCCTTCTTTTCTTCCTTCCTCCCTCTGTAAGAATAGTTCATAAGTCATTTAACATGAGATATATAATATCTGGTTGTGCCTCCTTTCTTGGACTAAAAATCCCTGACTAAAGATAGGGTTGACTGTAGCTTCTCTGCAGTAGCTCTAGTCTATATGTATCTCCAGTGATGCCTAGAGCCATGGGAATAAGTATTGGCCGAGATAAGAAGGAAATGCCCTAGGTAGTAGTTTATAAGGCACTATTTAATGCCCCAAAATTCACCTGGAAGGACTCTGTGCTAGTTTTCTACAATGATAAATGAAAATACGTAGATTGGTGATCTATGCTTAGATAACTTGCCATATACTTGCTTTTATAACTAATCAGATATAAAAGATTCTTAGTAAACTTGTGATTAAGTTTCCCTGAGACTAAGGTAGCTATATTAGCTGTAAGGCAGGTCGCGAGCTGGCAACTCTGATAAAGGTCCTCACTGAACTCTCAGGAAAGACTGGCAGGCAACCATGGGAATGTAAGGGTCTAAGGTCTGTAAGGACGGTCACGTGCTGGCAACTCTGATGAAGCATCTGAACAAACTCCACAGGAGAGGCTCGCTGGCTGAAGTAGGAAGAGTGACTGTCTCTTCTGAATCTTCCTTTAGAGCCTTCCAGTGATTAGATTAAGCGTCACTCATGGCAGAAGACACTCCCTTTAGCTGATTACAAATGCAATGCTGTGGATACAGCCAACATGATCATGATTTAAGTCAATGAAATGTCCTCATGGCAACAAGATAGGTCAGTGCTTGCCTGACCAGACAACTGGGTCCCACCACTTGGCGAAGTTGACACATGAACTTGACCATGACAATGTCTTACACAAGTCTTCATGATTCATGATCTAAACAGGAAATACTTTCAACTAAGAAAGGACTTTGAAACCTGCACCTGGAAATATAAACATGTTTTTTTTTTAACATTTTTATTGACAAATCTTCACACACACAGTCCATACATAGTATACAGTCAATGGCTCACAATATCATCACATAGTTGTGTATTCATCACCATGATTATTTTTTAGAACATTTGCATCACTCCAGAAAAAGAAATTAAAAGAAAAAAGAAAAAATCCATACATCCCAAATCCCTTAATACACCCTCTCATTGACCAATAGTATTTCAATTTACCCAATTTATTTTACCCCATCATGTCTATCATTTATTTATTTTTTATCCATATTTTTCAACACATCTGTCCATATCCTGGATAAAAGGGCCATCAGACTCAAGGTTTTCACCATCAGGCAGTCACATTGTAAAAACTGTATCATTATACAATCATCTTCAAGAATCAAAACCACTGGAACATAATCCAACATCTTCAGGTACTTCCCTCTAACCATTCCAATACACCAGAAACTAAAAACGGATATCCATGCAATGCATAAGAATAACTTCCAGGATTAACTCTCAACTCTGTTTGAAATCTCTCAGCCATTGAAATTTTATTTTGTATCATTTCTCTCTTCCTCCTTTTGGTCAAGAAAGAGTCTCAATCCCATGACATTGTGTCCTGGTTCATCTCAGGAGTTCTGTCCCATGTTGCCAGGGGCATTTACATCCCCGGGAGCCACGTCTCATGTACTGAGGAGGGAAGTGAGTTCATCTGCAGCATTGGCTTAGAGAAAGTGGCCACATCTGAGCAACAAAATAGGTTTCCTGGGGTGACTCTTAGGCACAATAAAAAATAGGCTTAGCCTATCCTTGGGAATAAGCTTCATAGGGGCAAACTCCAAGATCGACGACTCAGCCTATTGATTTTGTTGTCTCCAATGCTTGGGAGAATATCAGGAATTCTCCAAAAGGAGAAGTTGAATATTTCTTCCTTTTTCCCCAGCCCTCCAAGGGGATCTTGCAAATACTTTGTTCACAGACCAAATTACTCTGGGATGTATCAGGACATCACATTAACCTGCTCAAACCAATAAGATCTCACACCCTATTCAAGATTCCATGTACTAATGAAAGAAGCTGAATATTAGTATGATTGAGGAAGAAGGGCTGAGGTCCCATATGAAATCAGAACAAAAGATACATAAAGATTGAGATGATATAATTTAGGTGCCTAGAGTAAACAATGATGATTAATGTACAAATAAAAAACATATTTGCACGAGGGAGAACAACTGAATGTCAACATTGCAAGGTGTTGTAAATAGATGATATATGGGAAAAAAGTACAATCAATGCAAGCTAGGGACTATAGTCAACAGTAACATTATAATATGCTTCCACTGAATGAAACAAAGACATTATACCAAAACTAAATATCAACAGGCAGGGGCAGGGGGATGGGGTATGGGTTCTTTGTGGAAGGAAAGGAAATGTCTTCATATAGATTATGGTGGCAAAGGCATGTCTATATTTTTAGGTTGGATTGTATGACATGTGAATAAAACTTTACAAATGAACAGAGAGAAAAGTGCTAGAAAAATGCAGCAAAAGCAATGTAAGTATTCACTGTCAGTTAGGCAATCTGTTTATGGTTTTGGGCCATTTTTAATTGGATTGTTGATCTTTTTGTTGTTGAGTTGAACAATCTCTGAATACATTCTGGATACTAATCCCTTATCTGGTATGTGGTTTCCAAATATTGTCTCCCATTATGTAAGCTATCTTTTTTTATCTTCCTGACAAAGTTAATTGATGCACAAAAATGTTTAATTTTGAGGAGATCCCATCTATCAATTTCTTTTTTCAATGCTTTGGGTGTAAGGCTAGGAAACTACTTACTATTACAGGATTTATAACATAGTTCCCTACATTTTCTTCTAAAAGTTTTATGAGCTTAGCTCTAACATCTCGGTCTTTGATCCATTTTGAGTTAGATTTTGTATAGGGTGTGAGATATGGATCCTCTTTCATTCTTTTGCATATGGATATTCAGTTCTCTAAACACCATTTATTGAAGAAGCTGCTCTGTCTCAGGTGAGTTGGTTTTACCACTTTGTCAAAGATCAGTTGTCCGTAGAGAAGAAGGTCTATTTATGAACACTCAATTCAATTCCATTGCTTAACATATCTATCCTTTGCCAGTATTACATCGTTTTGACACTGTAGCTTCATAATAAGCTTTAAATTCAAGTAGTGTGAGAACTCTCACTTCGTTTTTTCTTTCTCAAGATATTTTTAGCTATCCTGCCTATTCAGATAAATTTAGTGATTGTTTTTTCTATTTCTGCAAAATAAGTTGTTGGAATTTTAATTGGCATTATTTTGACTCTATAAACCAATTTGGGTAGAATTGACCTTTTAATATATTTAATCTTCCAATCGATGAACATTGTATTACCTTCCATTTATTTATATCTTCCATGATTCCCTTTAGCAATTTCTTGTAGTTTTCTGTGTATAGGTCTTTTGTATCCTTAGTTAAATTATTTGTAAATATTAGATTCTTTTGGTTGCTATTGTAAATGGAATATTTTCTTGATTTCCTCCTCAGATTCCTCATTACTAATATTCGGAAATACTGTTGATTTTTAGGTGTGGATCTTGTACCCTGCCACTTTGCTATACTCATTTATTAGCTCTAGTAGTTTTACTGTCTATTTTTTTTGAATTTTCAATATATATTAGCATCATGTCATCTGCAGACAGTGAGACTTTTACTTCTTCCTTTCCAATTTTGATGTCATTTATTTCTTATTCTTGTCTAATTGCTCTGGCTAGAACTTCCAGAACAATGTAGAAAAACAATGGTGTCAGTGGGCATCCTTGTCTTGTTCCTGATCATAGCGGTAAAGCTTTCAGTCTTTCCCCATTAAGGATGATGTTAGCTATAGGTTTTTGATATACTCCCTTTTACATGTTTAGGAAGTACTTTCTATTCCTATCCTTTGAAGTGTTTTCATCTCAAAAAGATGTTGGATTTTGTGAAATCCCCTTTTTTTCACATCAGTCGAGATGATCATATGGTTTTTCTGTTTTATTTGTTGCTATGGTGTATTACATTAATTGATTACTTATGTTGGAACATCCTTGCACACCTGGAATAAATCCCACTTGGTCATGATGTATAACTCGTTTAATGTACTGCTGGACTCAATTTGTAAGTATTTTGGTGAGGATTTTTGCATATATATTCATTAAAGATATTGGTCTCTAATTTTCTTTTCTTGTAGTATCTTTGTCTGGTTTTGGTATTAGGGAGATGTTGGCTTCATAGAATGAGTTATGGAGTATTCCCTTCTCTTCAGTTTTTTTGAAGATTTTGAGAAGGATTGGTATTAATTCTTGAATAACTGGTAGAATTCACATGTGAAGCCATCTGGCCTTGGACTTTTTTTAGAGAGCCTTGTGATGACCAATTCAATCTATTTACTTGTGATTGGTTTGTTGAGATAATCTATTTCTTCTCAATCAATGCTGGTTGTTCATGCCTTTCTAGGAAGTTGTCCATTTCATCTATGTTGTCTCAATTATTAGCATATAGTTACTCATAGTATCCTCTCATAACATCTTTTATTTCTTCATAATCAGTAGTTATGTCCCCTCACCATTTCTGATTTTATTTATTTGCATCCTCTCTCCTCTCTTTCTCTCTCTCTCTTTGGTCAACCTACCTAAGGACCCATCAATTTTATTGATTTTCTCAAATAACCAACTTCTGGTTTTGATTTTCTTGATTGTTTTCATATTCTCAATTTCGTTTATTTCTGCTCCAATATTCTTTATTTCTTTCCCTTTGTTTGCTTTGGGGTTGGTTTGCTGTTTTTATCTAGCTCTTTCAAGTGAACAGTTAGTACCTTGATTTTGGCTCTTTCTTCTTTTTTAACATAGGCATTTAAGGCAATAAATTTTCCTCTCAGCACTGCCATTGCTGCATCCCATAAATTTTTATATGTTGTGTTTTCATTTTCACTAGCCTTGAGATATTTACTGAATTCTCTTGTAATTTTTTCCTTGACCCACTGGTTGTTTAAGGGTGTGTTCTTTAACCTTCATATGTTCTTGTATTTTTTGACCTTCTGTCTGTTATTGATTTCCAACTTCATTCCATTATGATCTGAGAAAGAGTTTTGTATGATTTCAATCTTCTTAAATTTTTTGAGACTAGCTTTCTGACCCATGGTCTACTCTTTAGAATGATCCATGAGCACTTGAGAAAAATGTGTGTTCTGCTATTGTGGGGTGTACTGTTCTGTAAATGTCTGTTAAGTCTAGATCATTTAGTGTATTATTCAAAATCTTTTTCCTTATTGATCCTCTGTCTAGATGTTCTACCATTAACGGGAATGGAGAATTAAGGTCTCTAGCTATTTTGGCAGAGGTGTATACTTCTCTCTCCACTGTTGTCTGTGTTTGCCTCATTGGAGCACTGTGGCTTAGTGTATAAATATTTATGATCATTATATCTTGTTGTTGAATTCTTCATTTTATTAATATATAGTGTCCTTCTTTGTCTCATTTAATTGTTTTACATTTGAAGTCTAAATTGTTGGATATTAGTATAGCTATTTCTGCTATTTTCTGATTGTTGGTTGCATGAAATATCTTTTCCCACCCTTTCAATTTCAACATATTTTTTACCTTGAGTCTAAAATGAGTCTCCTGTAGACAGCATATAGATGGTTCCATTCTTTTTAATCCATCCTTGCAGTCTATATATTTTGATTGGAGAGTTTAATCCACTAACATTTAATGTTATTACTCTAAAAGCAGTATTTATTCTACCATTTTGTCTTTTGGATGTTGTATGTCATATGTATTGTTTTTTTTTCCTCTTTTTATCTTTATGATAGTCTTCATTTCTACACTCTTCTCCAGACCTCTCTGTCCTGGCTTTTCCTATCTGCCTGTTTCCTCCCTTTAGTATTTAATGCAGAATCAGTCTCTTGGTCAAAAATTATCTGTGATTGCTTGTCTGAAAATATTTTAATTTCCCCCTTATTTTTAAACTTTTAAAATTTATTTATTTTCACTTTTCATTCTCCACCCTCAATTTTTTTGCCCCCATCATTTTTGAAGGGCAATTTTTCTGGGTATAGATTTCTTGGTTGGCAGTTTGTCTCTTTTAGAATCTTAAATATATCATACCACTATCTTCTCACCTCCATGGTTTCTGATGAGAAATCCACACATAGTCTTATTAAGCTTCCCTTATAAGTGATAGATTGCTTTTCTACTGTTGCTTTCAAAATTCTCTCTTTGTCTTTGACATTTGACAATCTGATTTGTAAGTATCTTGGAGTGTGTTTATTTGGATCTGTTCTATTTGGCATACACTGCCCTTCTTGGATCTGTAATGTTGTGTTTTTCATAAGAGATGGGAAATTTTCAGTGATTATTTCCTCCATTAATCTTTCTTTTCCACTTCCCTTCTCTACTCCTTCTGGGACACATGTGTTCATGTGCTTCATGATGTCCTTCAATTCCCTGAAACCCTGCTCATATTTTTACATCCTTTTCCCTTTATTTACTTTTGTGTGTTGGATTTCATAAGTTCAGTTCTCTAGTTCTCTAATCCTTTCTTCTACCTCTTTAAAACTATTGTGGTAGGTTTCCTTTTTTTTTCTCTCTCTCTCTTCTATTGTGCCTTTCATTCCCATAAGCTCTGTGACTTGTTTTTTCAAACTTCCAAATCTTCTTTTTGTTCACCCAATGTCTTCTTTATATCCTCCCTCAACTTGTTGATTTGATTTTTGATAAGATTCTGCACGCATGCTTTAACATCTTGAATAAGTTGTTTCAATTGTATCTCATTTGAAATGTTGCTTTGTACCTTTGACAGGGCCATATCTTTGATTTTCCTAGTATAACTTGTTATATTTCACTGTTGCCTATGCACCAGACAAGTGTAATTCTGCCCTTTCTTGGGACAACACTGGAGCCTGAGAGTGGTTCCAGTTCTATATAAGGAGCTGTTTAAGAAGTAAAAAAAAAAAAAGCAAAAAAAGCCTTTTCAGAGCCAGTCCTCCACTCCTCAGGTTCGTCAAAGAACAGCTTGAATTAGTATGTGGCTCTATGCATCTCCAGGCTCTATGTGACCCCTTTTCTTGGGTTCCAGCCCTTTTCCAGTATTTTGTACTGTCAAAATAAAAAAAAGCCTATGATTATTTTCTCTCATCAGCCCTGCCTCTCTGCTATGGCAAAAACTTCTCTCTGCTTTAGTGTTTATCCCAGGTATATCTGTGCTGGGAACCAGTTTTCAGTAGACAGAATTTGCTATTCAGTTCTGTAATTGGAGCTTGGTTGAATTCAGCCCTTGCTCATTGTAAAGACTGTTTTCTTTCCCCTCAGAGAACCAGCTTTCCATGCCTATGGTGGAGGAGCATTGGCCTCTGTGGCTTGGGGGACTTACAATTCTGTGTGGGATCTCATCCATTCCACTTGGTCCAGACTAGTGAACAATGTGTGTCTGTTCACTGATGTTACCCCAGAAGTTCAGAAGTTGTTCTGCACCATTCCTGGCTATTTACCAGCTGCTCTGGAAGACAAACTAAATTCCACACTTCACTATGCCATCTTGCCCAGCTTTGTTTTTTTTCCTTTCAGGGTTTTGAAACCCTATCTTTATTAAAGCTGGAATTATGTTTACTGTGATATACTCTTCTGAATCTTCTCAATTATTAAGTGCTGAGTAATTGTCAAAATAATGACAGCAGTCATTAATGACCATTGCTAAATCTGTGACTTCATTTAAGGTGAAGAGATTATTAAAAAATTTGTATATGCTTTATTTAGGTCCTGGGTAAAATACTTTTATAATTATGAACTCCTTTTCATTTGTTATTTAGTTACCATCTGGTGAACATCAGAGGTAAAGTTGGTCAGACGAGACTGAAGTTTTTTGTTTTGTTTTGTTTTGTTTGTTTTCTCATGGGCAGGCACCAGAAATTGAACTTGGGTCTCTGACATAGCAGGTGAGAACTCTGCCTGCTGAGCCATCGTGGCCCACTCAGAAGAGATTAAAATTTGATTCTCTCTCTTTATATATTAATTTTCCCTAGAATCCTCCAAAAATGACTGATGACATTTTGCATGTGTTTGTGTGTGCATGTATACATAGGTTTTTATATATTTGAAGAGTCCTATTCAATTTGAGATATTATTCTTATTTATATTTTAAAAATCTCATTTAGGCCAGTGACAGCCTCTTCAGATTGATAGTGACTGACATCTTGATGTTCACCAGAACAAGAAATTGCTTATTTATCTAGGTCATTTCCCTCCCAGATCAAATTTAGTCATATTGTGTGAATGATCCTAAATACTTTGATGAAAAGCATTTACATATTTTCCTCCTTTTAAAAGGTTTGTTGGAAAGAACTCTGAGTTCCAAGAAACCAGACTATGTGAGATACTGGTTTAAATGAGAAAAATAATAGCATTTTTAGTATAATAGCATTATTAGTATCATAATACTAGATCCATTTGAGGACTTACACCCTAAAAATTGCTTTTCCTCAGGTCTGAGATTAAAATTTACCATAAATTGAAGTCATAGGAGGTTAAAGAGATGCAAGTTAAATGCATACTCTGCTACCTATGTGGTGGAAATAGTCGTGTTCTCTTGAAAAAAGCAATCCCAATTTAGGCTCATAGGTGGCCCATATATTGTAGTCAGTGAAATAGGGTCTCACAATAAAACGTGCCAAACCTATAAAGAAAAAAAGCTGCTATCAGTAAACAAAAAAAGTCATGTTTAAACTTTCATATTAGAATTATATAAAATATTAAATGTATTTGGATGGCTGCCGTGGCTCAGCAGGCAGAGCTCCGACCTGCCGTGCTGGAGGTCTGGAGTTCGATCCCTGGTGCCTCCTGCCCATATGCACATTTAAAAAATAAATAAATAAATAAATGTATTAAAAATGATGGGAAAAAGTGATGCAAATTCCCCAAAACCTCTTTCAGAAAATAGAAGCAGAAGGAACATGCCATATCTTAGTCTATGATGCTGTTATTACTGTACTACAAAATCATATAATGACACTATAGTCATGACTTCTCAGCAAAATATTAGCAAATAAAATTCAGCAATATATAAAGTGTATTATACACCAAGTCAGAGTGTGATTTATTCTAGGTATGCAAGGCTGGCTCTATATTACAAAATTAATCCATTTAATTCAGCATATAAAGAGCTGAAGAATAAAATTAGAGTATCATTTCAAGTGATGCAGAAAAAACAATTTACAAACTTCAACATCATTTCATGACAAAAACTCTCAACAAATTAGAAATAGAAGGGAACTTCCTCACATTGATAATGAAAACTTACAAAAAAATCTATAGCTAATGTCATATTCAGTTGTGAGAAATGGAAAAATTTCCCCACAAGATTGGAAATAAATAAAGATGCCATTTTTCACCACTCCTGTTGAACATCATACTGGAAGTCTAATCTATGAAATAAGATAAGAAAAGGAAAAAAAACTGCAACATTGCAAAAGAAGAAATAAAACTGTTCGTATTCACAGATAACATAATTGTCCATGTAGACAGTCTTAAAGATAAAGAAAAAAAGTAATTCCTTGAATTAATAAACAAGTTTTTGAAGTCATAGTATACAACGTTAGTATCAAATGTCAAATTCATTCATATATACCAGCAACGAACAGTTGACTATTTGAACTAAAAGAAATACCATTGTAGTAGCAATAAAACACAAAATAGCTAGGTATAAATCTAACAAAATATGTACAAGGCCTACGTGCATAAAATTGAAACTGATGAAAAAAAAGGCAAAGGGATCCATGGAAATATATTCCATGTTCTTGGATAGGAAGACTCGATATTTTAAAGATATTTATGGTATATTGAACTATGTGCCCTAATTTAGAAATTTTCTTTATCTTACTCTGCATTCCTGTGAGTGTGAACCTATTGCAAATAGGACCTTTTAAAAATGCTATTTTTAGTGAAGGGGTGATCAATCAAGGTAGGAGGGCCTTATGTTAGATAACTGGAGGCTTTATAAAGAGAAGAAACCAGAAGGCAGTGTTGGAGAAGGCCGTAAGGAGAAGAAAGACGTTAGCAGAAACCTGGAGAGAAAGGAGAGGATGCCACCATGTAAGATGAAGCTGAGATGCAAGTCATTGAATGCCAAGGGGATTGTGGCAAGCCAGTGCCAGAACACTACTTGTCCTGAGAGGAAGAAAGCCTTTGAGCCTCCAAAACTGTGAGACAACATATTCCTATTGTTTAAGTGAAGTTATTGCATAGTATTTGCCAGAACAGCCAAGCAAACTAAAACAATGCCTGTTCTTCCCAATTTCATCTACAAATTCAATGAAATCACAAACAATATCCATGAAAGTCATTTTATAGACATTAAAGACTGATTCTAAATTAACATAGAAAGTCAATGACTCAGAAAGCCAATACAACACTGAAGTAGAACAGAGTTGGAAGACTCACATTACCTAAATTTAAGATTCATTGTTAAACTATAGTAAGCAAGAACTCACGGTACTGGTGAAAGAATAAATGCATTTATGACACAACATAGGAAAACATGCAATGTAATGAATAATACAATAACATACTTGGATTAAGAATCCAGCAAAACTTTCTGGGTCTTATCCAGTATATATCGGATTATGAGAAGTAAACCTCAAACTTCTCTAAGCTATTCCTTTGCAGATGATCTCTACATACATTTTTTTTTTCAAATGGGCAGGAACCAGGAACCAAACCCAAGTCTCCAGCGTGGCAGGCAAGAACTCTGTCACTAAGCCACCATTGCCCACACTCTACATACATTTATGATAGCATTTTTTAAATGAGGAAGTCGTAGGTGTCCCAAAAATCATACAGAAAATATAAAATTCCCATATTCCACCCTCCTTTATTAACAGTTTGCATTAGTGTGGTACCTTTGCTACAATTGAAACAACATTATTATAATTCTACCATTAACTATAGCCCATAGTTTACATTAGGATTCACTGTTTGTGTGGTACAGTCCTGTGTTTTCTTTCTAATTTTATCAAATTTATAAACAACTTAAAATTTCCTCTTTTAACTACATTCAATTATGCAATATAGTAACACAGTGGTATTAATTACAATCATAATGTGTGACCACCACCACCATCTATGGCTAAAACCTTTCAATCTGCCAAAGCAGAAAGTCTGTACCAATTTAACATAAACTCTCCATTCCCTGTCCCTACCCTGGCAAGATGTATTCTTTTTTCTGAATTTTCTCATTCTGATTTCATATCAGTGATGTCATACAATACTTTTCTGTTTGGCTTAATTCAATTGACATCATGTTTCCAAGGTTAATCCATGTTGTGAACTACATCAGAACTTTGTTCCTTTTTACAACTCAATAATATTCCATTGCATGTTTATACCACATTTTGTTTATCCATTCACTGGTTGAAGAAGAGTTTGATTGCTTCCACTTTCAGCAATTATGAATAATGCTGCTGTGAATATCGATATGCAAATATCTGTTTGAGTCACTATTTTCAACTTTTTTGGGGCATGTAGATAAAAATGGGATTGCATGGTAACATGCTTATTCTATACTTAATTTTCTGAGGAATTGCCAAACTGTTCCCCATAGCAACTACATCATTTTCCATTTCCATCAACAATGAACAAGGATTACTTACTATTTCTTCACATTTCTTGCCAACAATTGTTATTTTCCATTTTGTTAATAGTAGCCTTTTTAGTACTTATGAAATGGTATCTCATTGTGGTTTTGATTTGCATTTTTCTAATGGCTAATGACATTGAGTATCTTTCCAAGTGCTTTTTGGTCATTTGTATGCCTTCTTTTGAGTAATGTCTATTTAAGTCTCTTCCCATTTTAAAAAATCTTGTTGTTGGATTTTTATTGTTCAGTGGTAGGATGTCTTTATATATTCTGCATAATAAACACTTAACAGTTTTATGTTTCTAAGTATTTTCTCCCACTCTGTAGGTTCTCTTTTTATCTTTAAGTTGAGTTCCTCTGGTGCACAAAAGTTTAATTTTTTTTTTTTATTGATGAAGTTCCACTTAGCTATATTTTTATTTTGTTGCTTCTACTCTGGGTACAAAGTCTAAGAAACCATTGCCTAACACAAAGTCCTGAAAGTGCTTCCCTATGTTTTCTTCTAGGAACTTTATAGGATTGGTTCTTATATTTAGGTCTTTGACATATTTTGAGTAAACTTTTTAAACATATTATGAGATAGGAAATCCTCCTTCATTCTTTTGTATATGTATATACAGTTCCCAGCATCATTTTTTGAAGAATCAATTGTTATCTCACTGAGTGGCCTTGACACACTTGCCAAAAAACAATTGGCCATAGATGGGAGGTTTAATTATTGAACTGTTAATTAGATTACATTAGTCAATATGTCTGTCATTTTTATGAGTACCATATTTTGATTACTGTAGCTTTGTAATATGTTTTAAAATCAGAAATTATGAATCCTCCAATTTTGTTTTTTTGTCAAGATTGGTTTTGAGATTAGTTGCATTTACCATCCATGTAAATTTGAAGTTGTCTTTTCCATTTCTGCAAAGAAGCCCTTTGGAGTTTTGATTGGGATTGTGCTCAATTTGTAAATTTCTGTAGGTATAATTGAAATATTAAACATTTTTAGTCTTCCAAAACATGAACATGGGATGACCTTCCATTTATTTTTATCTTTGATTTTTTAGTAGTTTGATACAAATTTATTCCTAAATATTTGATTAATTTAATTGCAATTATAAATGGAATTTTTCTTGACTTATTCTTCAGATTATGCATTTCCAATGGATAGGTACACTACTGACTTGTGCATATTGATTTTAAAACTCAGTATACTGATGAATTCATCAATAAGCTCTAGTAGCTTTCTTGGGGATTGTTCAGGATTACATATATATAATATGTATATTATCATACTATAATATCATCTGCAAATAGTGGAAGTTTTAATTCTTCCTTTCCAATTCTGATGTTTTATACTTCATTTTTTTTTGCCTAATTATTCTGACCATAAGATTTAGTACAGTGTTGTTTAATAGCAGTGACGGTGGGCAACCATATCTTGTTCCTGATCTTAGAGTGGAGTTTTCAGGCTCTTACCATTGAATTGATGTTCGCTGTGGATTTTTCATGTAAGCCCTTTATCATGTTGGTGACATTTCTTCTATACCTAGTTTTAATTTTTTTTTCTTCAAGAAGGGGTACTGTATTTTGTCAAATTTTATTACTGTGTCAATTGAGATGGTCATGTTTGTTTATCTTCCTTTCTTCTATTAATGTGGTATATACATTGTTTTATTTTTTTAAGTTAGAACTACCTTTGTATTTCGCTGAGGAGTTTTGTATCTATTTTTTAAATGGATAATAATCCATTATTTTATTCTCTGGTGGAATCATTATATAATTTTCATTTGTGGTTTCAGGGTGATATTGGTCTCACAGAATGAGTCAGGGAACATTCCTTCCTCTTCAACTTTTTGGGAGAGTTTGAGTAGGACTGTTATTAATTATACTTGGAATGTTTAATAATACTCCCCTGTGAAGTCATCTGGTCCTGGGCTTTTCTTTACTGGGAGGTTTTTGGTTACTAATAGACTTCTCTTCCAGTTACTGGCTTATTAATATATATTTCTTCTTGAGTCAGTATTGATACTTCATTTTTTTCTAGGATTTTTTCCATTTCATCTAGGTTATCTAAGTTGTTGCCACCCAGCTGTTCAGGGTATGCTCTTATACTCCTTTCTATTTCAGTAGGGTTGATTGTAATGTCCCCTCTTTCATTTCTGATTTTAGTTGTTAGCATCTGTCATGGTCAGGTTCATGTGTCAACTTGGCCAAGTGGTGGTAGCTGTTTGTCTGCTTGGGCAAGTGCTTGCCTGTCTGTTGCAATGAGGACATGTCATAGAATTAAATCATTATCACATCAGCTGCATCCACAGCTGATTCCATTTGTAATCAGCTAAGGGGCGTGTCTTCTGCATTAAGTGATGCACAATCTAACCACTTGAAACCACTTAAGGAGGATTCAGAAGAGACAGCCTCTCTTCCTGCTTCAGCTGATGAGCCTCTCCTGTGGAGTTCTCCAGTCCCTCCATTGGAATTGTCAGCTTCACAGCCTGCCCTGCGGATTTTGGCCTCTGCGTTTCGGCGGTCATGTGAGACACTTTTATAAATTTTGTATTTGTGAGTGTTCCCTGTTGATTCTGTTTCTCTAGAGAACCCTAACTAATACAGCATCCTTTGTCTGTTTTCTTTATCAGATTTGCTCAAGTTTGATGATTTTATTTATTTTTGCAAATGACCTTGTATTGCTGATCCTCTCTATTGTTTCTTTCTTGTCTATTTCAGTAGCTCCACTTTCAGTTTTGTTATTTCCTGTCTTCTGTCTTCTGCTTGCTTTGGGTTTATTTTGCTCAGCTTTTTCTAAATCCTGCAATTGTGAGTTTAGGTCAATCATTTGAGATTGTTCTTATATCATGTAAGTGTTTAGAGCTACACATTTTTCCCTCAGCACTGTCTTTACTGAATCTCATAAATTTTGGTGTACTGGGTTTTCATTTTCACTTGCCAGAAGATATTTCCTAATTTATCTTGTGGTTTCTATTTTGAGACATTGGTTAAGAATGTGTTGTTTGGTTATGAATGTGTTGTTTAATTTCCACATATCTGTGAATTTTCCAATCCTACTTCTTGTACTGATTACTTAGCTTCATTTTCTTGTGGTTGGGAAAGACATATTGTATGATTTCAATATCTTTGAATTTATTGAGACTTGCTTGTGACTCAAAGTATGCTCTATCTCCAATAATGATCCATGTGAACTAGAGTTGAATGTGTAGTCTGCTGTTATTGGGTGAAGTGGTGTATACATTTCTGTTAGCTCTGTTTGTCTTATTGTATGTTTCAAGGTTTCTATTTCAATATTGATCTTGCATCTAAAATTTCTATCCTTTATTGAACATGCTGTATTGAAGTCTCCAACTCTTATTTAGAACTCTATTTCTCCCTTCAAATCAGAGAATATCCATTTCATATATTTTGGATCTCTATCAGTGGTTACATATATGCTTATAATTGTTATGTCTTCTCATTTATTTGTTCCCTTTGTCAGAATATAATGATTGTTTTGTCCTTCACAACTACTTTTTACTTAAAGTCTATTTTATCTGATATTAGTATACCCCAGCTGTCTTTTGATTAATATTTGAATGATATACTTTTTCTACCCTTTCACTTTAACCTACTTGTGTCTTTTAACTGAAGATGAGTCTCTTGGACACAGTACATTGTTGCATCATCCTTTTCGATCTATTTTCCAAACTCTATTTTTGAAAAGAAAATTTAACTCATTTACTTTAAAAGTAATTACTGATTATGTTAGTCTTTCTTCTCCATTTTGGTATATTGTCTTTGTAAATCTTCTACCTATTTTGTCCACAATTCTGACTTTAATGCCTAGTTTTGCATATATTTGATTTTTTGTATTGTAGCATTTGGAGTGTCTTCTCACTTCTCTCTGTATAAATGTTTCACAGTTTTTTTTTTTTTTTTTTTTTTTTTTTTTTTTTTTGTGTGTGTGTGTGTGTGTGGTTATCATGGAACTGAAATCCAGCATCCTAAATCTTTATCAACCATGTTTGATTTGATAGCAACTTGAATTCAACAGCATATAAATGCACTGTTCTTATAGTCCTCTGCCACCACACAATTTTGTTTTACTTGTTAAAAATTCTTTCCTTATACATTTTATACACTACATTCCCCAAACATAGATTTATCATTATTTTTCATGTATTCAAGTTTTAGAGCTTATAAGAAGTAAAAAGTGGAGTTACATACTAAAAAAATACAATGCAATAATATTGCTATTATAATTACATCTATAATTTCCTTTACAGGAAGTCTTTATGTTGCTGCTTCAATCCAACCTTTTAAAAATATTTCTATGGATAAATCTTAACACAAAAACTTTCCATACATGGTGGACATTCAATATCTCACAATATCATCACATAGTTGTGGATTTATCATCATGATCATTTTTAGAGTATTTGAATCACTCCAAAAAAAGAAACAAAAAGACAAAAGAAAAAACTCATATATATGCCATACCCCTTACCCCTTGCTCTCATTGATCACTAGTATTTCCATTTACCTAATTGTTTTTATCCATATTTTGTAGCTATCTGTCCATATCCTAGATAAAAAGAGCATCAAAAAAGGACTTAGTTTTTACAATCACTAAGTCACAAGGTAAAAGCTATATTGTTATACAGTCATCTTCAAGCATCAAGGCTACTGGAACACAGCTCAAAGTTTCAGGTACGTTGCTCTAGTCACTCCAAGACGCCATAAACTAAAAGGGATATCTGTATAATGCGTAAGAATAACCTCCAGGATAACCTCTCAACTCTGTTTGAAATCTCTCTGCCACTGAAACTTTATTATATCTCATTTCTCTCTTCCCCCTTTTGGTCAAGAAGGCTTTCTCAATCCCTTGATTCTGGGGCCTGACTTATTCCAGGGTTTCTTTCCCATGTTGCCAGGGAGATTTGCACCCCTGGAAGTCATGTCACACATAGGTGGGGGAGGCCTGGAGTTCACTTGCTGTGTTGCCTTAGAGAGAGAGAGGCCATGTTGAGCCACAAAAGAGGCTCTCTGGGGATGACTCAAGCATCATTTTAAGTAGGCTTAGTCTGTCCTTTCCAGAAATAAGTTTCATCAGGGTGAACTCCCAAATCAAGGGCTTCACCTATTTACTTCTTGTCCCCACTGCTTGTGAGAATATTAGAAATTCTCCAAATGGGGAAGTTGAATATTTCCTCCATTCTCCCAGTTACCCAAGGGGACTTTGTTTTTCACTGTCCAAATTACTCTGGGATATATTGGGGCATCATACTAACCTAGACAAACCAACAAAATCTCACACTGTATTCAAGATTTCGTGTACTGATAGTGTTCAACTTACCCGAACATATGAGTTAAGTTATGTAATGCACCACCCAAAATATAAAGTTTGTACCACATAAGCATTTCTCCCTTTGGTCTCACATAGAAATTGAAGTTTTAAAATATGGACAATATCATCATTTACCCTGTGGTCTGATTTACCTTAGTCCTATCTAGATCAGCTTCATTCATATCTCTACTCAAAGTTATAACCCTTTTTCAACTTTTTAAACAGTTCCTGAATGGGGTACTGCTGACTTTCATAGCTTCAGAGCTCTAACTCTGAGTCTCAGGTGACATATAAATACTCAAACTTTCTGGGAATAATCAGGTTTTAAACAAACAGCTTCGTATCTCAGAACTTAGAAATGACAGTTATAACTCGTGAATATATGTGACTACTCTAAGAGCTTACAGTCTAGGATCTTTCACAATAGACTCCAACCTAATAACCCATGCTCACTTTAGTTCACTGAGTTTTTATATTATTGTTAGTCTTTATGAGTGAGGTATTATAATATCTGTCTTCTTGTTACTGATATTTCATTCAGCAAACAGTCCTGAAGTTTCATTCACCTAGTTGCGTGCCTCACAACTTCATTCCTTCTTGTGGCTGCTCAGTAGTCTATTGTATGTATACACCATAGTTCTCCCTTCTACTCCCCAGTAGTTGTACCCATAAGTGCCCTCTATCCAGTGTGTATTGTGAACATTGCTGCCATAGATACCAGTGTGCAAATGTCCATTCATATCCCCAAACTTAGTTCTTCAAGGTATATACTAAGCAACAGGGTTTCAGGATCATATGACAATCCCACTCCTAGACTCCTGTGGAACCATCACACTGCCTCCCAAGGGACAGCACCTCTCAGTTTCCTTACCAACAGTGGTACACTGTTTCTCTAGCATTTTTTCCTCTTTGTTCATTTTTGATCAGTTTTATTCATCATACAATCCAACCTAAGTTTATAGACATGCCTTCACCACCATAATCTATCTGAAGACATTTCTTTTTCTTCTGCATGGAATTCATACCCCTTTTTCATGCCAACCACTTGTTGACATTTAGTTTTGGCATAATGCCTTTATTACATTCAGTGAAGCATATTACAGTGTTACTGTTGAGTATAGACCCTAGCTTTTATTGATTGTGCTTTTCCCATATACCATCTATTTTCAACAACCTGCAATATTAACATTCATTTGTTCTCCCTCATACAATAACATTTTTTTTGTACATTTTTTCCATCATTGTCCATATGAAGCATTTCTAAATTATATTATCTCAGTCTTTATCTTCTATCTTTCCTTCTGATTTCAAAATGCCCCAGCCCTTCTCCCTCTATCATACTCACATTCAGTTTCATTCAGTAATTATATTATTGTGCTACAATCAGGTAGTATTGTGCTATCCATTTCTGAATTTTTCCAATCAGTTGTATTGTACAATTAGTATTCCTTCAGCACCAATTGCCCCATATTTACTCTATTTCTATCTCCTCAAAACCTGTGTTCTTAACTTCAGTTCTCCAATTTGATTCATTAATGATAGTTCATATTAGTGGACCATACTGTATTTGTCCTTTTGTTTCTGGCTTTCACTCAACATAATGTACTCAAGGTTCATCCATGTTGTTATATGCTTCATGGCTTTATTCTGCCTAATAGCTGCATAACATTCCATCATAAGTATATAACACAGCATATTTAGCCATTCATCCACTGATGGACACTTAGGCTTTTCCATCTCTTGGCAATCATAAATAATGCTGCTATAAACATTGGTTTGCAAATGTTTGTTTGTGTCCTTGCCCTCAAGACCTCTGAATATTTACCTAGTAATAGGATTGTTGGATAATATGGCAATTCTATACTTAGTTTCCTAAGGAACTGCCAAAGTGCCTTCCAGAGTGGTTGTACCATTTTACTATTCCCACCAACAGAGAATAAGTATACCTCTTCCTCCACATCCTCTCCAACACTTGTCATTTTCTGTTTGTGTTTTTTTTTTTATAATGAACATTCTAGTAGGTGTCATATCCTACTAGAAGTGTCTTTTTCATATCTTTTGCCCATTTTAAAAACTGGGTTGTTTGTCTTTTATTGTTGAGTTGTAGAATCTCTTTATATATTCTGGTTAATAAACCCTTACCTGATATGTGGTTCCCAAATATTGTCTCCCATTGTGTAGGCTGCCTTTTTACTTTCCTTTAAAGTTCTTTGAGGTGCAAACGTTTTCAATTTTGAGGAGTTCTGATTTATCACTATCTTCATTAAATGCTCATGCTTTGGGTGTAAGGTCTAGGAAACTGCCCCTATTACATATTTTATAGGATGCTTCCCTACATTTTCTTCTTAAAGTTTCATGGTCTTAGCTCTAATTTTAGGTCTTTGATCTCTTCTGAGTTAATTTTTGTATAGGGTATGGGATACGGATCCTCTTTAATTCTTTTGCATAAGGATATCCAGTTCTCCAAGCACCATTTATTGAAGAGGCGCCTATGTCCCAGGTGAGTTGACTTGACTGGTTTATCAAAGGTCAATTGTCCAGTTGTGAAAGGGTCTATATCTGAACAGTCTATTTGGTTCCATTGGTCAGTATGTCTATCTTTAAGTCAGTAGCATGCTATTTTGATCAATGTAGC
This sequence comes from Myrmecophaga tridactyla, assembly GCA_004026745.1. Lineage (NCBI taxonomy): Eukaryota > Metazoa > Chordata > Mammalia > Pilosa > Myrmecophagidae > Myrmecophaga > Myrmecophaga tridactyla. The sequence continues at coordinate 41,840 of PVIY010012318.1, read as the reverse complement.
TTCATAATATGCTTTAAAGTTATGTCATATGTGACCTCCCACTTCATTTTTCTTTCTCAAGTTATTTTTAGCTATTCAGGGCACCCTTCCCTTCCAAATAAATTTGGTTATTGTTTTTTTTTTTTTTTTCTATTTCTGAAAAGTAGATTGCTGGGGATTTTAATTGGTATTGCATTAACTTATAAATCAACTTGGGTAGAATTGACATCTTAGCTATATTTAGTCTTCCAATCCATGACCATAGTATGTCTTTCCATTTATTTAGATTTCCATGATTTCTTTTAACAACTTCTTATGATTTTCTGTGCATAAGTCTTTTGTATTCATAAATTTATTCTTAAATATATGATTCTTTTAGTTGCTATTGTAAATTGAATTTTTTCTTCATTTCCTTTTCAGATTGCTCATTACTAGTGCATAGAAACAGTACTGATTTTTGGATGTTGATTTTTTATCCTGCCACTTTGCTGTATTCATTTATTAGTTCTAGTAGTATTTTTTAAGGATTATCAAAATATAGTATCATATCATCTGCAAGCAGTGAGCATGTTTCTTCTTCCTTTTCAATTTGGATGCCTTTTAATTCTTTTTCTTGTCTGATTGCTCTGGCTAGAACTTCCAGCACAATGTTGAATAACAGTCGTGACAGTGAGTATCCTTGTCTTCTTCCTGATCTTGGAGGGAAAGCTTTCAGTCTTTCCCCATTGAAGATGATGTTAGCTGTGGGTTTTTCATATATCCCCTTATCATGTTGAAGAAATTCCTTTATGTTCCTATCCTTTGAACTTTTATCACCAAGAAAGTATATTGAATCTTGTCAAATGCCTTTTCTACATCAATTGAGATGATCATGTGATTTTTCTGCTTTGATTTGTTGATATGGTGTACTACATTAATAATTTTCTTATGTTCAACTATCCTTGTACACTTGGAATAAATTCCACTTGGTCATGCTGTGTAATTGTTTTAAGGTGCTACTGAATTTGATTTGCAAGTATCTTGTTGAGGATTTTTCCATCTGTATTCATTAGAGAACTTGGGCTGTAATTTTCTTTTATTGTATTTTTGTCTGGTTTTGGAATTAGGGTGATATTGGTTTCATAGAATGAGCAAGGTGTTTCCTTCTTCTTCAATTTTTTGAAGAGTTTGAGTAGGACTGGTATTAATTCTTTCTTGAATGCCTATTAAAATTCACATGTGAAGCCATCTGGTCCTGAACTTTTCTTTTTTTGGGAGCTTCCTGATGACTGATTCAATCTCTTTGCTTGTGGATTGGTTTGTTGAGGTTGTTCATTTCTTCTTGAGTCAATGTTGGTTGTTTATGCTTTCCTGGGAAGTTATCTACTTCATCTGTGTTGTCTAGTTATTAGCATATAGTTACTCATAGCATCCTCTCATTACCTGCTTTCTTTCTGCAGGGTTAGTGGTTATGTCTCCTCTCCCATTTCTGATTTTATTTTTTTGCATCTTCTCTCGCTCTCTTTTCTTTTTTTGTTTGTCAACCTAGCTAAGGGCACTTTGAGTTTTTTGATTTTGTCAATTATTTCTGTGTTCTCAACTTCATTTATTCTGTTCTAATCTTCATTATTTCTTTCTTTTTGTCTCCTTTGGGGGTTATTCTGTTGTTCTTTCTCTAGTTCTTCCAAGTGAACAGTTAATTTCTCAAATTTTGCTCTTTCTTCTTTTTTAATGTAGGCACTTAAAGTGAAAAATTTCCCTATTAGTATTGCCTTTGCTGTGTCCTATAAATTTTGATATGTTGTGTTTTCATTTTCATTTGCCTCAAGATATTTACTAATTTCTCCTGTAAATTGTTCCTTAACCCATTGGTTGATTAAGAGTGTGCTGTTTAGCTTCCATGTGTTTGTGAATTTTCTTGCCCTCTGCCTATTATTGATTTCCAATTTCATTCCATTATGATCTGAGAAAATGTTTTATATGATTTCAATCTTTCTAAATTATTAAGATTTGCTTTGTGACACAGCATATGATCTATCTTTGAGAATGATCCATGAACACTTAAGAAAAATGTGTATCCTGCTGCTGTGTGGTGTAATGTTCTGTAAATGTCTGTTAAGTCTAATTCATTTATTGTATTTTTGAAAGCCTGTTCCCATATTGATCTTCTGTCTAGATATTCTATCCATTGATGACAGCAAGGAATTTAAGTCAGCAACTATTACGGTAGAGGTTTCTATTTCTCCCTACAGTATTGTCAGTGTTTGCCTCATGTATTTTGGAACACTCTGGATTGGTGCACAAATATTTATGATTGTTATGTCTTCTTGCTGAATTGTTCCTTTTGTTAATACATGGTATCCTTCTTTGCATCTTGTAATTTATTTATTTTGAAGTCTAAATTATTGGATATTAGTGTAGCTACTCCTGGTCTTTTCTGATTGTTGTTTGCATGAAATATCTTTTCCCATTCTTCCACTTTCAGCATATTTTTGTCCTTCAGCCTAAAATGAGTCTCCTATAGACAGCCTATAGATGGGTTCTGTTTTTAAATTCATTCTGCCAGTCTAAGTAATTTGGTTGGGGAGTTGAATCCACTAACATTTAGTGTTATTACTGTAAAGGCAGCACTTTCTTCTACCATTATGTCTTTTGGATTTTATATGTCATAGCTAATGTTTTTATTTCTCTGTTTACCCTTATCTTTACAATTAGTCTTCATTTCTACACTCTTCTTCAGACCTGTCTCTCCTACCTTTTTCAATCTGCCTGCATTGTTCCCTTTAGTATTTCTTGCAGAGCCAGTCTCTTGGTCATAAATTTTCTCAGGGACTGTTTGAAAATATTTTAATCTCCCCCTCATTTTTGAAGGACAATTTTTCTGGGTATAGGTTTCTTGGTTGGCAGTTTTTCTCTTTTAGAATCTTAAATATATCATACCACTCCCTTCTTGCCTCTATGGGTTTTGCTGAGGAACCCATACAAAGTCTTATTGGGTTTCCCTAGTATGTGATGGATTGTTTTTTTCTTACTGCTTTCAAAATTCTCTCTTTCTCTTTGACATCCCAAAGATCTGACTAGTAAGTATCTTGTAGTATGTCTACTTTGGATTTTTTCTGTTTGGAGTGTGCTGTACTTCTTGTATCTGTAATCTTATGTCTTTTGTAAGAAAATGGGGAATTTTCAGTGTTGAGTTCCTCCATTAGCCTTTCTTCTCCTTTTGCCTTCTATTCTCCTTCTGGGACACACACAACACGTATATTCATGTACTTATTTTGTCATTCAATTCCCTGTGACCCTAAACATATATTTTCCTTCTTTTTCCTGTATTTTCTTTTTTGTGTCATATTTCAGATGTCCAGTTCTCTAGTTGACTAATCCTTTCTTCTGCCTCTTAAAATCTATTATAGGTTTATGTTTTTTTTTTTTCCCCACCTCATCTGTTGTGCCTTTCATTCCCATAAGTTGTGTTATTTCTTAATTCAAACTTTTGAGTTCTTCTTTTTGTTCACCCAATATCTTCTTATATCCTCCCTCAACTCATTGTTTTTGTTTTTTATGAGATTTTCCATATTTGTTTGAACATGCGAAATTAGCTGTTACAACTCCTGTATCTCATTTGAATTTGTTGGTTTGTTTGTTTGACTGAGCATATCTTCAATTTTCCTCGTATGACTCATTTTCTTTTTTCTGGCACCTTGGCATTTGATTTACTTAATTAGTTCATTCTGGAGGTTGTTTTTACCCTTTTACTTAGGATTTTCTTGCTAGATGGCTTTGTTCTCTATCTATTCTTTGACATTCAGTTCAACTTATTCTAGACCTCTAGCATAGGTTGTTTAACTGATTAGAATTTTCCAGTTCTTGGTTTTCTTTTTCTTGCCCTGCCTATATGGAGCATTTTTTTTTTTTGAGGTGGGTCTCCTCAGGTATTATAAACCCCATTCAGATTTTCCTAGACTATACTGTCCCACATCTCAGGAGGAAAGTGTTGTCTGCATCAGTTTTTCCTGAAGTTCAGATCCAGAAAGTTGTCTGTCTTTCCTACGATGCCTCTAGACTCTGTGCTTTTCCTATGCTTCCCAGGATGTGACATTTATCTGCCTGTGGCTTCCCACAAGTGTGAAGTGAGGTGGTGCCTTTAATTTCAGTAGACTCTCCCTCCCAGGGGTGTAGTTGAGACAGAGGTGAGGTTGTAGGTTGGCATTAATTGCTTCAATTTTCCAGTCCCTGGGGCCTGAATTCCTTGAAGGAGAAACTCTATCTTTTCTGGGCTCACCTTTCTCTTGGGGAAGATATAACCTTTAAGGAATTAACTTCTTTCACCTGACTAGTTATTTTGACTCTTAGACAAGCTTAATTCTGGCCTTACCTGGGGCATTGTTGAAGCCTGAGAAGGCTTCTACTTCTATTTAATGAGCCGTCAAGGAATAGATTAGGAGGAAAAAAAATAAAACGTCTTTTCAGAGCAAGACGTCCTGCTCCTCAGGTTTGGCAATCAAGAGCTTAAGTTGGTAAATGCCTCTGTGTGTATTCAGGCTCTATGTGTCCCCTTTACTTGGGGTCCAGCTTTTTGGTGTATTTTGTTTTTTCTGATTAAAAAAGCCTTTTTTCCCCCCATGAACTCTGCAGTCTCTCTCCGCCAGGGCAAAAACTCCCTTAGTAACTTTAGTGCTTATTCCAGGTTTATCTGTGCTGGGGACCTATTTTCAGTAGTCACAATTTGTTAATTAATTCCATGATTGGACCTTGGTTGAGCTAGGCCCTTGCTGTTAGTAAAGTCTGTTTCCTTTCCCCTCAGGGAAACAAGCTGCTGTGTCTTGGGGGACTTAACAGTTTTTTGCATGGAACCTCAGCTGGTCCACCTGTACTAGATTGGTTTATACTGTGTAGCATTCAGTTCAGTAGAGTACATTTAAAATGTTATGATAACATCACCACTATCCATTATCAGAGCATTTTCTGCTAACCCCATAGAAAATTCTGCAATTAGTTATGATCTTGATTCACACAGAATTTCATCAGATTTCTTAAATATACATCTTTATGTCTTGTTAAATTCTTGAGTTCTTGTTGTTCTTTTTTTTTTTTTGGATATTCTTTCTGCTTCTTTCTCTCTTTTTACCCCTTATGGGACTCCCACAATTTGTTTATTGAAATGCTTGATGCTGTACCACAGGTCACTTAGCTTCTTTTTGCTTTTATTCTTTTTTCCTTTCTGCTCCTCAGGCCAAGTCAATTCAACAGTCTTGTTTTTGAGTTGGCTGATTCTTTCTTCTACTATCTTCAGTCTGCTGTTGAAACCCTCTAGGGAATTTCTCAATCAGTTTTATGGTCTTCAATTTAGGTATTTCTGTTTGGATCATTTAAAAAAATTATCAATTTACAGATATTCTCATATTGTTCACTCATTTTCTTTATATACTTTAGCTATTTATCTGCATTTTCCTTTTCTACCTGAGCATATTCAAGATGTTTTAAGTCTTTGTGCAATTTATCCGAGTCTGGTCTTTTGATGGCTTCTGAATTTCAATCTTGCTCATTTGGATGCTCCATCATTTCCTGTTTCTTTGTTTATCTGGTAATCTATGATGGTCAGGTTCATGTATCAACATTGGTGCTTGATCACTCGGTCTAGCAAACACTGGCCTAACCATTACTGCAAGTGTATTTTGTGGCTGGTTAATAAGCCAGAAGGCTGGTTTATGAAACCATCAGTCAGTTGATTGCTTCTGTGGCTAATTACTTTCTGATTACAGAAAGGGTCCATTTCTGGCAAAGGAGATGATCTAGTCAGTTGGATTTGATCCAATTGGTTGAAGACTTTTAAGGGGGGAGAGAGAATTTTCACTGCTTTTTCAGCCAGTGAGCCTCTCCTGTAGAGTTAATCAAGACACTTCATTGCAGTTGCCAGCCTTGCAGTATGCCTTGCAGATTTTGGATTCTTGCCTTGCCACAACTGCATGACACACTTTTATAAATCTTATATTTACAGATATATACTGTTTGTTCTGTTTCTTTAGAGAACCCTGACTAATAGAGCTTGGTACCAGGAGTGGTTCTCAAGAAACAGAATCTTGAAGATGGGCATTTACAATTGTTTTTCTCTTCTAATTAGACCTAAAGGCACTAATGGTTCTGTTCCAATATTTAAGATGGAACTGATAGTCCATGACATATGCTGGCATTAGAGATATGCAAAATATCAACACTTGATTTTGCAAATTTTATGCTTATATGAGGCAAGGCTCTGAATGACAGCATTTTGGGAAGTGTAATGGAATTTTGTGGACTTAAGAGGTATAATGATATTGGCTGGTTGTTCTTAGATATGGTGGATAAAGTTTTTAGGGACAAGGATGAAATGAAGTTTTCAACTTTTACAACTTAAATACCGTATGAGAGATATAAAATTTATATATGTGTCCTGAAAGATAATCTTTATTTCCTATGGTTACAAACTTGACATCTCTGAAAATGAGACCCAGGGTCTTATTGGGTGAGTAGCAGATTTACAATGCAAAGTAAGTTTTCAGCCTTGCAGGGTTGAAACAGAATCTTGAAAATGGGGATTTACAATTGGTTTTCTCTTCTAAAGTAAGGGCTTTTATTGGGAAAAATGGGGTCCTGAAACTTAAAATGAAGACCTATGGGTTGATAATTATTCTAGTGGGGACATGGAAACCATGGCTTCTGCTGAGTCTTTACTAGATAGACCTGTAAAAGGCAGTCCTGAGGAAACAGCAGCTCCACCTGTTACCATGAGGAAACAGATTCCCCACCTCTAGTCTTCCCCAAGGAGTCCACCACCCAACTTCCACCTAAAGAAATTAATCCTTCAGTGCCTGCTAAAATTATAACCATATCCTCTGGGGAAACAATTCCTCACTCTCTTCTGGAACAATTTTAATCCTGTTTCACCAGATGAAACTGCAACAGAAAATAGCTTGAAAGAATTGGCTTGAAAGACATTTCTAATTCTTTTCATGAATCACCTACCCATCCCTCTTTCCTTCAAGACCTATGAGTTGACTAAATTCCAAACAGGCCCCTAAAGGTGAGGTACAAAGTGTGGCCCATGAGGAGGTTCTGTATACTCTAAAAGAACTACATAAGTTTTCCAATTCTATGGACAGATATAAGGGGAATATGTGTGAGAATGGATATTAAGGGAGTGGCATAATGGTGGAAGGAATACAAAGTTGGATCAAGCTTAATTCATTGATATAGGCCCACTGAGTAGAGATTTTGCATTCAATGTTGTAGGGGTTAGAAAGGCACATAGGAAAGCTCTGTACTCACCTTTCTCTATAGGTTATATATTACTGTGGGGAATGCTATCACTGAGCCAGAAACATTGAGCACAGTGATTGGCATAAGCCATGGGGCTACAGTTAATCACCATAAACAATGTGGGCATGGCCACCATTTTGGATAATAAACTCAAAGCAGCAGTCAAAATAAACTGACTCACAGAGATTTATGGCATTAACTAGTACATAATGAGGTACCTAGAAGTAAAATAGATGTACAGTCTACAAAATTCTTGTTTGAGCTGTATAAGCAGAAGAGTTGTAGGTCAAGTGAACAGAAGAGTCCTAACTTGAATTGTAAAACAGCGTCATGGTGCCTTAATCAATTACCAGATTTGAGACAGTTTAGAGATCTAGAACCCCTGAATGAGGGGAAAGCCATGTACCCTTGGGGTAGAACTCTATTACAGTGCCCAAAATTTGCTCTGTTAACCTTCCTTCCAGCTTTCCCCAAGGAGACCTATGATCCTTTACCAAGTAACTGTGCACTAAGGCATAGGAAATAATCAGATATTTCATGGGTTATTTGACGCTGGCTCAGAAGTGATACAAATTCCAAACCTCATTCTGGTCCACCAGTCAGAGTAGGGGCTTATGGGGTTCAGGTGATGGATGGAGTTTTAGCTCAGATCCACCACACAGTGTGTTCCCAGACCCATTCTGTGGTTATTTCCCCAGTTCTGGAATGCATAATTGAAATTGACATACTCAGCAACTGGCAGGATCCTCATATTGGTTCCATGGCTTATGAAATGAGGGCTGTTATGGCAGGAAAGGCCAAGTGGAAGCCACTAGAACTGCCTCTACCTAGCAAAATAGATCAGAAGCAATACTGGGTTCTTGGAGGGCTTGCAGAGATTAGTGCCACTCTTAAGGACTTGATGTATGCATGGGTGGTCACTCCCACCACATCCTCATTTAACTCTCCTATTTGGGCTCTGCAGAAAACAGATGTGTCTTAAGGATGATGGTGGATTATCAGAAACTTAACCAGGTAGTGACACCAATTGCAGTTCCTGTTCCAGATGTATCATGGCTGTTCTAGTTTGCTACCTGCCAGAATGGAAAGACTTCTGAAAAAGGGAATTTAGTAAGTTATAAGTCTACATTTCTAAGGCCATGAAAATGTTGAATTAGAGCAAGAATATAGAAATGTCTAATCTAAGGCATTCAGGGAAAGATACCTTAGTTCAAGAAGGCTGATGATGTTCAGTCTTTTTCTCTCAGCTGGAAGTGTATATGACGAACATGGTAGCATATGCTAGCTTTATCTCCAGGCCTCTTAGTTCACAAAGCAGCCCGGGAGGCATTTTCCTTCTTCATCTCCAAAGGTCACTGGCTAGTGGACTCTCACCCTTCTGTTGTAGTTATGTGTCTCTCTCCTCATTCTCAAAAGGAACTCTCTCTGAAATGACTCCCCTTTTACAGGTTTCCAGTAAACTAATCAAGACCCACATAGAATGGGTGGAGACATGTCTCCATCTAATCAAATTTAATACCCACAATTGATTGAGTCACATCTCTGTGGAGACAACCTAATCACGTTTTGAGCCTATAGTACTGAATAGGGATTAGGAAAAAACCATTGCTCTCACAAGATGGATTAGGATTAAAACCTGGCTTTTCTAGGGTATATAAATCCTTTCAAACTGCCACAATTGCTTTAGCAAATCAACACATACCCTGGTACCTGGTATACAGCTATTGAACTGGAGAATTCTTTATCAAAATAGCTGTTAGTAAGGACCACCAGAAGCAGTTTGTGTTCAGCTGGCAAGACCAGCAGTATACCTTCCCTGTCCTACCTCAGGGGTATATCAACTATCCAGTACTATGTCATAATCTTGTCCACAGCGACTTTAATCATTTTCCCCTCCCGCCAGACATTACTGGTCCATTATATTGATAATATCATGTTTATTGGACCTAAAGAACAAGAAGTAGCAACTACTCTGAACTTACTGGTAAGGTGTTGCATGTCAGGGAATGGCAGATAAATTCAACAAAAATACAGGGCCTTCTACCTCACTGAAATTTCTAGGTGCCCGTTGGTGTGGGCATGCAAGACATACTTTCTAAGGTGAAGGATAAGCCATTGAATCTGGCTTCTTTATGACAAAAAAAAGACACAATGCCTAGTTGGCCTCTTTGGATTTTGGAGCCAATATATTCCTCATTTGGGTGTGCTACTTTAGCCAATTTACTGAGTGAAAGAAAGGTTGCTAGTTTTGAGTTGGGACCAGAACATTAGGAGGATCCACAACAGGTCCAGGCTGCTGTGCAAGCTGCTCTGCCACTTGGACCATATGATCTAGCAGATCCAGTGGTGCTGCTAGTGTCAGTGGCAAATAAAGATACTGTCTGGAGCCTTTGGCAAGCCTCTATAGGAAAATCACAATGCAGACCTTTAGGATTTTGAAGTAAAGCCTTACCATCCTCAGCAGATAACTACTTTACTTCTGAGAAATGACTTTTTGCCTGCTACCTGTCCTTAGTAGAGAATTAACCATGGGCCACCAAGTTACAATGAGACTTGAGTTGCCTGTCATCAGCTCGCTGTTGCCTGACCTGCCAAGCCATAAATTTGGGTGTGCACAGCAGCACATCAACATAAAATGGAAATGATATATAAGAGATAGGGCTGGAGCAGGTCCTGAAGTCACAAGGAAGTTATGCGAGGGAGTGACCCAAAAGCCCATGGTCCCCAAGTCTGCCACATTAACTTCTCTTTCCCAGCCCAGAGCCATGGCCTCTTGGAGAGTTCATTATAGTTGGCTGACTGAGGGAGAGAAAATTCTGGCCTGGTTTACAGATGGTTCTGCAGGATATGCAGGTACTACCCAAATGAAAGTGGACAGCTGCAACACTACAACCCCATTCTGGGATGTCCTTGAAGAACAGTGGTGAGGTGAAATACCCCCAGTTGGCAGTTTCAAACAGTGCTCCTGGTTGGTCATTGTTCTTGGAAGGAGAACTGGCCAGAGATGCATTTGTATACTGACTCATGGGCCTTTGCTAATGGTTTGGATGGATAGTTAGAGACTTGGAAAGAGCATGATTGGAAAATTGGTAACAAAAAGATCTGGGGAAGAGGTGTGGATAGCGAGCCTGCTACCTGGTGTCAAATTGATTACATTGGACCACTTCCATCATGGAAAGGGCAATGATTTGTTTTAACTAAAATAGACACATACTCCACATATGTGTTTGCCTTCCTTGCATGCAATACTTCCACAAAAACCACCGTCCATGAACTTATGGAATGTGTTATCTGCCATCATGATGGATTGTTTCTGATTAAGAAACCCACTTCACAGCAAATAAAGTAAGGCAATAGGTACATGCTCATAGAATTCTCTGGTCTTACTCAGATGCAGCTGGATTGATAGAAAGGTGTAATGGCCCAATTATGGTACCAGCTGGATGAACATACCTTGCAGGGCTGTAGCAGTTTTCTCCAGGATGGAGTGTATGTTCTAAATCAGCATCCGCTTTATAGCACTACTTCTCCCACAGCCTGGATTCACAGGTTCACGAATCAAAGTGCAGAAATGGGATTGGCACCACTCACTATCACTCTTAGTGATCCACTAGAAAAATTTTTACTTCCTGTTCCTGAAACCTTAAACTCTTCTGGTCTGTAGGTCTTAGTTCCAAGAGGAGGAGTGTGTCTTCCAGGGAACAACAGTGATTCCATCGAACTGGAAGTTAAGACTGCCACTTGGTCTCTTTGGGCTTCTCATACCTCTGAATTAACAGGAAAAGAAGAGGATTACTGTAATGGATGGGATGATTGACCCTGACTACCAAAGGGAAGTAGGGCAGTGTCATGGTCAGGTTCATATGTCAACTTGGCCAAGCTGTAGTATCTGTTTGTCAGGTTGGGCAAGTGCTGACCTGTCTGTTGCAATGAGGACATTTCATAGATCTAGATCATGATCAAGTCAGCTGCATCCACAGCTGATTCCATTTGTAATCAGTCAAAGGGGAGTGTCTTCTTCAATGAGTGATGCTTAATCTAATCACGGGAAGCCTTTTAAGGAGAATTCAGAAGAGACAGGCTCTCTTCCTGCTTCGGCTGGTGAAACTCTACTGGAGAGTTCGTCCAGACCTTCCATCGGAATCGCCAACTTCACAGCCTGGCCTGCGGATTTTGGACTCTGCATTCCCATGGTCACGTGAGACACTTTTATAAGTTTTATATTTGTGAGTGTTCCCTGTTGACTCTGTTTCTCTAGAGAACCCTAACTAATACAGGCAGCAACTACAGAATGGAGCTAAAGAAGAGTTTTGCTGGAATACAGGAGATTCCCTATGATGTCACTTAGTACTGTTATGCCTTGTGATTAAAGTCAACAAAAAATTGCAACAACCCAGTCCAGGCAGGACTACCACCTGCCCAGAATCTTCAGGAATGAAGGTTTGGGTCACCCCACCAGACAAGGAATCATGGCCAGCTGAAATGCTTGCTGAGGGTAAAGCAAATAGAATGGGTAGTGGAAAAAGGTAGTGATAAGTAAACTATGACCACTTGACAAGAAAAGTTTATGACAGTATGAATATTTCCTCCTTGTTTTGTCCTGAGTATATTGTATTTGTACATAGAGCAAACATCTTGTTTTCTTCTTATCATATGACTTAACTTGTGTTTTTCATTTTGTAGTTTTTAAGTTATAGGATATTAAGTTTCAGAGTGATATCCCTATTACACCCTATTCTGGAGAGATTTAGTGTGTTTCTGTTTGAGCACAGGACACTTGAGTATTGTTAAGCAAAGCATATGTCCATTATTCTGTTTTATTTAGAAATTTGGCATGATTTAATATGTTATGTATAGTTGCCAATTTGACAAGGAGTGGACTCTGATGGTTAGATTCATTTGTCAACTTGGCCAGGTGGTGGTGACCACTTGTCTGATCAGGTAAGCACAGGCCTAACCATTACTGCAAGTATATTTTATGACAGGTTGATAAACCAGAAAGGTGGTTTATTAAATCATCAGCCAGTTAATCGTATCTGGTTACTCTATCTGTGGTCAACTAATTGTGGAATCATCTCCTCCACAATGATGTAATCCAATCAGTTGGATTTGATCCAATTGGTTGAAGACTTTTAAGGGAGAAGAGAGAATTTTCACTGCTTCTGGCATGCCTTTCCTTTAGAGTTTGTTGAGACCCTTCATTGGAGTTGCCAGCCTTGCAGCCTGCCATATGGATTTTGGACTCTCATTCCCATGGTTGTTTGAGACACTTTTATAAATCTTATATTTGCAGATTTCTCTCCTTGATCCAGTTTCTCTAGAGAAACCTGATTAATATGTTATCTTTGGTTATATACTGTGTATTTTAATTTTTAATGTGTTAATTCTAAGATTTAGTGCCTTAACTGTCTATCATCTTCAGTCGATAGGTAGTTCATAGCATGATGGGGATTTCCTTGACTGCCAGGAGCCAATAAAAACAAATGAATAAATGTAAAAATAAAAAACAAAAAACACTTTCTATATATAGTCTTTACAAATTGACTCTGCATTGGCAGGTGCTCTTCTCCAGAATTCAGTCTTCTTAACAGAAAATCAGCTTGAGGCAACTATGAAATGCAGAGTCTTCTCCATCTTTTCTGAGCCTTTATCTTGCCCTGGGCTTGTTCTTGCTCATGGCTTTTGGAATTTCCTTTTTACAGAAGTCAAATTGTTTCTCTATTCCCTATGATATCTCCCCATCATGGGTGTTCTATTGTATGACTTAAGGCAGGTAATCCTTTGGCCCAAAAAGCTTTGGTTTAATTCCTTCTTACACTTCTTTAGCTGTCTGCAAGCTGCTTCTCCCTATAATAGCGCAAGGTCTGGGAGAGTTGAGGCACAGAAGAGTTTCTTGGTTCAGTTTTTTAGGCTGCTGCTTGAGAACTTGACACTAAAATACATTCATAGCAGTAGGCACATAGGCATTACTCTGTTCTCTCCAGAACAGGGCCAGGGACCCAATGTAGGAGTATAGAGTGGCTCCACCCTTCACCAGGGAAGGGGTTGTGGAGGGGCCAGCAAAGGTACCATGAGTTTCTCTTGCCATTTTAAAGCTACATTTTCTTGCTTTGGCCCTCACCCAGTTACTGCAACCCTTTAACTATTTCCCAGAGTTTTAAAGACATTGGCTCAGCCAGTTTTTGCTAATTGTTCAAAGTTTCTGTGGGGGATCAGCACCCTGAAATGTCTTATGCCATCTTGGTTGACTGGAACTTTATATTCATGATATTGGTTAATATATTTATTATAATTATAATAGAGTAAAACAGTTTCTCCCAGTTTGTAGCTTGCTTTTGTGGCTTTATATTTTATTGCAATAAACAGATATTCAATTTAAACGTACATGAATACATCCATATTTTTGTTAATTTAGACTACCTTCTGAAAATTTAATGTTGAAATCCACATTGTATTGAATCCATCTGAAAGTGGTATTTGTGTTCTAGGAGAGATAAGAATTCAACTTTACTTTTATATTAGTTATAAGTTACTCAGAAATACTTACTGAATATTCCAACATTCCCACTAATTCACAATTGTATCTCTGCTGTATACTGCTACTGGTAATCTAATATGAATCTAAATAAGAATCAGAAATTTGGAAAACAATATTGTATTATTTTGTAAACCTAAACTTTATAGGCCAGTACCCAGAAATTTTCTCCCACTATATATTATCTATAGAAACACTTGTACAGGCATGGCAGGAAATATAAGAAAACCTGTCGTAAAATTATTTATAAGTCCCCGAGATAGTATAATCCAGATGTCAATTAATAGGAGAGTAGTAAATATGAACTTATTTTATTCACCTTTAAATATAAAGAAAACAAGCCACAAAGTCAACATGAATAAGAGTCCAATATTATGTGTCAAAAATACAATATAGAAACATTTTTATTGTCTTAGAAATAATGAAAGCTAAATCTTATATTCTTCATATTGCTTTCATATATGCATATATAATAAAACTGTATAAAGCATATCAAGGGAATGTTAAAAAATATTTGGGAAAGTGGGTGGGTAAGAAGGAGAAAACAGAGCTTTCCTCAAAGAATATAGTTTTCTGTTAGTAATTATTTTCTTTATATAATTTTAAACTTGCACACATCTGCAAGCAGGAAACATGAAACTCCTATAAATCCTGTACCTAGACTCAATAACTGTTAACTTTTTTAGGCCATTTGCTTTACCACTCTTTCTCTTGGTCCATGTGTGTGTTTGTATATGAGCTTGTGTACAAATCTAGTTCAATAGGTCCATTGCATGTCCTTATAATTTTACAATCAGTTAGTGAAATTTTATATGGAGTCATTAGAATTGTTGGAAAGGCACTGAAGGTGTAGAAATGTTAGTGGGAAGTTGACTTCTTAATGATATTGAGATTTTTCAAGTCTTCAATATGGTACGACTTCATATTAAAAGGATATTTTTAAGGTCGCAACAATAATTTGTAGTTTTTAGTGCTTTTATTTTTTTCATATTTTAATTTTATATTTAAATATTGTATGCTTTTTTATATTGTATGATGTTTACACTGTTGTAAAAGTAGTTTTGTTTTTATGATCTGCCAATTTTAGTTGCTGCTACATAGAAATAGAATTTATTCATAATTTTCTGCCACCTCAAACCACAGTGAATATGGATTGACTTCAAGAGAAAAGTTACAAAAATTAAATCAAAATGTTTTCATTGCCTCTCATTCATGGATCACTCTTCCATTTTTTCCCTGCTTTTGGTAGCCCTCCTTGCCCTTAACTGGTTGTAATGTTTTGTCTAGACTTATGCTTTTTACTTGTAGGAGAACTAATATATGACTTCCTCTGCCATTACTGGTAACAAATTAATATTGTTAATTTTGCTTTTAAATATTGAATTGAGTTCACAGGTTTTCTTTATATTCTTATTTCTATTTTACATACATGTTTTGTATATTTCACAATAAAACATAATTACTTGTTTAACTGCAAGGAAATAAATAAATTTTGAAATGGCATTGATTTTATTTAAAAAGTGTTATTATGGATAGTGCTGATTTTTGCCTATACTATTCTATGTGTGGAATTATATTTTACTCTCAATGTTGTCCCATAAGTGGGAATTTTTATTGCATTTTCTTGACATTTCTGTCAGGTTCAAAGCTGGAAATATTCATTTCAAAGTCAAAAGCAGAGATCTCAGATTTAGGCTCAAGAATATCAAATTCCAGCATAGGTGAAACTTTATAAAACCAAAGTCCAAAGACCTAAATCTTTTTAGAGTAGCTATTATTTCTTTGAGGACTAGTCCTTATTTATTACTTTCTGGTGTTAAAATTTTGTGGTGCTTTTCTCTGTCACTTGAGAGTGTTTGTGGTGAGATGACATAGAGATTGAAACTGGCAATGTAATTAAATATTAAACATTTCAAACAAATTCTGCTTTAACTACCAATCTCACTCCCTCCACTCATGCTACCATTTTGAAGATCCTGCAGGACAGATACAGGGAAGTTCTCTTCTTTATAGTCATTGTCACTTTTGGATAAGGGACTCTAGTTTATTCATAAGCAGGTAGCTATTTCTTATTTACAGATTGTCAGTCTCATGCCTTATTTGTGTTTATGTGTTTATTTTAATAATTTTATAAGTACCTTGGCACAAAGATAACTGGATGTGTAGTTTTGATCAGCCAACTACACTTCCATTTTCTACATCATTTTATTACTTTAAATTTTCTTGTGTTCTATAAAAATATTGAACTCTTTACACATTACATTTTAACTGGGGCCCATTATTTCAACCCTGTGTGGTTACTTTGTAAAATCCAGATAAGATTTTTGTATATCCTGTTATATTTCATTTTATAAATTTTAGACATCATTGTTAACATTTTAAAGCATTTTTATTCTATTTTGTCATGAGAAATATCAAAGTTCTCTCCTGCCTGTATGCCATCTGTGATGGCATATGGTAGTTTAACTTCTACGGCATGATTTGAAAAGGATCAGTGCTTCACTGTCAGCCTGAATCCTACTTCAGATAACTAACCTGAGGCCCCTTTCCACATGCAGAGGAAAACGATTCTGGGGGTTTAATGAATTAATGCATTCTTTCCCTCAAACAGCTCAACTTGTTTCTTCAAAAAGCCAAAGAAGATCTAAATAAATGGAAGGGAATTCAGTGATCATGAATTGGAAGACTAAATATCATTAATATGTCAATTCTACCCAAATTGATTTACAGATTCAATGCAATCCCAATCAAAATTCTGTTTACTTTTCAGAAATGGAAAAGCCAATTATAAGTTTATTTGAATTGGTAAGGGATCCTTAATAGCAAAAAACATCTTGAAAAAGAAGAATAAATTTGGAAGACTCACACTTCTGACTTTAAAACATATTACAAAGCTACAGTATTCACAACAGCAATGCACTGTCATAAAGATAAATATATTAATCAATGGAATCAAACAGAGTTCAGAAATATATGCTGTGTGGTAAATTGATTTTTGGCAAAACTGCCAAGTCCACTCAACTGGGACAGAAAGTTTCTTCAACCACTGTTGCTGGGGGATATGGATATCCATATCCAAAAGAATGAAAGAGGACTGCTATCTCACATCATATACAAAAATTAATTCAAAATGGATCAAAGACCTAGATATAAAAGTCAGGACCCTCAAACTCCTACGAGAAAATGTTGGGAAGCATCTTTAAGAACCACTAAAAAACAGTGGTTTCTTAGACCTTACATGAAAAGCATAAGCAATGAAAGAAAAAAATAGATATACGGGACCTCCTCAAAATTGAATACTTTTGTGCTTCAGAAGACTTTGTCAAGAAGATGAAAACACAGTCTACTTATTGGGAGAAAATATTTGGAACTGTATATCTGATAGGAGTTTAATATCCAGAATATATAAAGAAATCCTCCAAATCAACAACAAAAAGACAAACAACCCAATTTAAAAATGGGCAAAAGACTTGAACAGACTTTTATCAAAAGACTTCTTTCAAAAGACTTGAACAGATTTTTTTCAAAGAAGAAATACAAATGGCTAAAAAGCACATGAAAAGGTGGTCAACATCAGTAGCTCTTAGGGAAATTCAAATCACAACCACAATGAATTAACATTTCACACCTACTAGAATAGTCACTATTAAAAACAAAACAGAAAACTACAAGTATTAGAAAAGATTTAGAAAATAAAACTCTTATTCACTACTGGTGGGAATGCAAAATGGTATAGCCACTGCGGAAGACAGTTTGGCAGTAAGTTTCTCAGGAAGCTGAAGAACGGAAAGCAGGATGCAAACAACCATTTACACACCAATGTTCATAGCAGCCTTGTTCACAGTTGCCAAAAGATGGAAACAACCCAAGTGTCTATCTGCAGATGAATGGATAAAGAAAATTTGGTATATACATATGAAGTAAAGTTATTCAGCTGTAAGAAGAAATGAAGTCTAGATGAAGTAAAGTTATTCAGCTGTAAGAAGAAATGAAGTCTAGATGTATGTGACAACATGTATGAGCCTTGAGGACATTATATTGAGTGAAATAAGCCAGACACAAAAGAACAAATATTGAATCATTTCACTAATATGAACTAACTATAATGCACAAGCTCATGGAGTCAATATCTAGAATATAGGTTACAAGGGATGGAATGATGATTGAGAATGGGTAGCTGACGTTTTATGCATAATTTTTAATAAGGTGAATTGTAAATATTTGGAAATGGAGAGGAGTGATGGTAGCACATCATCGTGGCTATAATTAACAGCACTGCATTGTGCATGTGATTGTGGTTGAAAGGGGGAAATTTAGAGTCATGTATGTCACTAGACAGAAAGCTAAAGAGTGAAACATGGAATAGTATAACATTTTAAACTCTATTGTGAATTATGACTATGGTTGATTGTACAAATATAAGAATGTTCTTCCATGAATCATTTATAGAATAAATGCACATCACTATTACAAAGTATTAATAAGTTAGTGTATGTGAAAAATACCTAATGCAAAATACGGACTACAGTTAATAATATTTCAGTATTCTCTCATCAATTGTAACAAAGTTACCAAACCAGGTCCTAGTGTCGATAATAGGTGGGTATGAGAAGTATGGGATTTTTCTTTTGGGAGCAATGAAAATGTTCTAAAATTGATTGTGCCGATGAATGGATAATTATGATAATACTGAAAGCAAATACTTTGGATGGATTGTATGGTATGTAAATAAAACTACTTTTAAAAAAAAGGAAAGAAGGGAATTTTAAAGAATATATAAATGTCAGAAATATTAAATGAATTGACTTCATTAACTCTCAAAAATGTAGGATATAGTTTTCTGGTTTTTTGCTTCCTAATATTATGGATGTGGACAACTGAAACGGTTTATGTGATTTGCTCCAGCAGCTGAGAAGCATGAAAGTTTAACTCATGGTTTTTGTCTCCAAAACTCATGGCTATTTCTACTACTGCACAGTTATATTTTGGTGCAATGAGACAGCAGAATTTCATAATTCCAGTTATTCCCATGTTCTGACTCCAGACTCAGACTACACCAAATTTCTCATTTGTTTTTGTTTCCAAAAGTACTGTGTTTCCTACAATTAAGAAACTGCAAAAGTCTGGAGTCTAGCAGTTTTATATTTTGGTGCAGTGTCACAAAATACTAAATGCATCTGAAATTCTCCTTATTTTTCCCTCATACATTAGAAAAATGAACTGTCAAAACACCAGGCATTTCATTTGCACTCCAGTCAGAGAAAGAGGAATGAGAAATAGTAAAAGTGGGTACCAGTTTATTGTTTGCTGTTAAGATTTCCCCAGTGACTTTCTTCTTGGTTAGAGCTAGTTCATATGATAATCCAGGAATTCAAGGGAGGCTGGGGAATGTATTTTTCTTTCTTTCTTTCTAGTAGCATAATTTTATTTCTTAAGCTGGGTATTCATGATATTTTAATTTTGGGGGGTAAGTATAATACGTGTAATAATTATAACAGACTACCATTCACACAGCTACAATATTTTTTTAAGTTGTGGGTTTACAGAAAAATCATACATAAAATCCAAGTTTCCCTTATACTCCCCAATCATTAATCTCTTGTATTAGTATTGTACACTTATTACAATTGATGACAGCACATTTTTTATAATTGTACTGTGAGCTATACTCAATGGTTTACTGAAGGTTCACTGTTTGTTTTGTGCAGTCCCACGGATTTTTTTAAAAAAAATTAATTATAGTAAGATACATATAACCTAAACTTTCCCTTTCCACTAAATTCAAAATAATTCAATGTATTTAATTACATTCACAGTGCTATGTACCCATCGTCACCATTCATTACCAATATTTTCCAAATAGAAACTCTGTACAAGTTAAGCATTGGCTCCCTACATCCTAGCCTCACACCCTCCTGGTAATCTATATTCTAGATTTTGACTCTATGAGTTTGCTTATTTCCTATCAGTGAGATCAATTAATATTTGTCCTTTTGTGTCTAGATTATTTCACTCGACATGATGTCTTAAATGTTCACCCATGTTGTCTCATGTATCATGAATTTATTCCTTTTTATGGCTCAATTATATTCCATTGTATATCACATTTTATTTATCCCTTCAGCAGTTGATGGACACTAGAGTAGCTTCCATCTATTGGCAAACATAGATATTGTCACGATGAACATTCATGTGCAATTGTGTGTTTACTTGCTTTCAGTTCTTTTTGTTAGGTACTTAAAAATAAGATTACTGGGTCCTATGGCAATCTTATACTTTCTGAAGAACTGCCAAACTGTCTTCAACAGTGGCAGCACCACCTTCCATTCCCACTAATGATGCATGTTTGCTCCTGTTTCACCACATCTACTCAAACAGTAGCCATTCTAGTGGGAGTAAAAAGTATCACATTGTGATTTTCATTTATATTCCCCTGACAATTAATGATAGTGAACATTCTTTTTAATATGCATTATGGTCATTTGTATATCTTCCTTAGAGAAATGTCTTTTCATGTTTTTTGCCCATTTTTTAATGGACTGTTTGTCTTTTTTATTGATAATTGAGTGATTTATTTACATATTGTATATTCATATACTGGATATGAGGCTTCCAAATACTTTTTCCTATTTTACTTTCATGAAAAAGTCCTTTGATGCCCAAAGTTTTTAATTTTGATGAGATTCCATTCATCAATTTTCCTTTCGCTGTTTGTTTTTAGGTTTAAAGTTTCAGAAATAATTGCCTAAAACAGGGGCCTGGAGTTGCTTCCACACAATTTATTTTAGGAGATTCATAGTTCTGGATCTTATATTTACCTGTTTGATCCATTTTGAGTTAATTTTTGTATATGGTGTGAGGTCAGGTTCTATCTTTACTTGCTTGCATATGCAGATCCAGTTTTTCTATCACCATTTGTTGAAGAAACCATTCTTGGTCTATTCCCCCTTGACAAAGATCAGTTGGCTATAAATAGGAGGATTGATTTCAAGAATCTCATTTCAATTGCATTGATCCTGTATGTCTGCCTTGTGCCAATTCCATGCTGTTATCATTAGTGTGGCTTTGCCATAAAATTTATGTTTTGGATGCATTAGTCCTCCAGTTTTTTTCTTCTTTTTCCAAGATGGCTTTGGCTTTTCAGGATGGCTTTCCCCTTCTGTATAAATTTGATGATTGGCTTTTCTATTTCTCCAAAGAAGGCTGTTGGTATTTTGGTTAGGATTGCATTGAATCTGTAAATCACTTTGGCTATAAATGACATTTTTAACAATATTTAGCCTTCCAATCCATATGC
Organism: Myrmecophaga tridactyla; assembly: GCA_004026745.1. Taxonomy (NCBI): domain Eukaryota; kingdom Metazoa; phylum Chordata; class Mammalia; order Pilosa; family Myrmecophagidae; genus Myrmecophaga; species Myrmecophaga tridactyla. The sequence continues at coordinate 20,757 of PVIY010012318.1, read as the reverse complement.
AGAATGTCTTTCTATTTATATATTTATTTGATTTTTTTTAGTAATTTTTTTTTTTTTTTTAGTTTTCTATGTAAAAGTACTTTACATCTATGGTTAGATTTATTCCCAGATAATTATTTTGTTTTTTATTGTAAATGGAATAATTTTTCTTGATTTACTATTCCAATTTTTCAAAACCAGTATATAGAAACACTACTGAGTTTTGGATGTTGGCCTTGTACTCCACCACTTTGCTGAATTCATTTATTAGCTCTGGGAGCTTTCTTGTGGATTTTTCAAGATTTTCTGTGTATTGAATCATGCCATCTGCAACTTAGGCAAGTTTTACTAGCTCTTTTCCAGTTTATATGCCTTTTGTTTCTTTTTCTTGCCTAATTTCTGTGGGTTGAATTCCCAATATATTTAAATAAATACTGAATAACAATGGTGACAGTGGGCATTCTTGCTTTATTCCTGATTTTAAAGGGAAAGTTTTCATTATTAAGTATCATGTTAGCTGTGGACTTTTCATATATGCATTTTACAGTTGAGAAAATTTCCTCCTATTCCTAATTTTCTAATTTTATAGTTGTACTGTGAGCTATACTTAATGGTTTACTTAGGGTTCACTGTTTTGCACAGTCCCATGGATTTTTTTTTAAAAAACTTTATTATAGTAACATACAAATAATCTAAAATTTCCCTTTCAACTAAATTCAAATAATTAAATGTATTTAATTACATTCACAGTCCCATATATCCATCACCACCATCCATTACCAATATTTTCCAAATAGAAATTCTGTACAAGTTAAACATTTCAATTGTTAAATAGTTTTTTTTTTTAAGAAAAATGGTGCTGAATTTCTTCAACTCTCTATCTGCATAAATTGACTTGATCATATGTTTTTTTTCCCTTCCTTCTGATAATGTGGTATACTACATTAATTGATTCATTAATTGATTTTCTTAAGTTGACACACTCTTGCATACTTGGGATAAATCACATTTAATCATGGTGTATATGTCTTTTAATGTATTATTGGACTAGTTTTGCTAGTATTTTGTTGAGGAATTTTCCATCCATATTCAGCAGTTTCCTTTTATTGTGGTATCTTTAGCAGGCTTCAGTATGAGGATGATGTTGGCCACATCGAATGGATTAGGGACTGGTCCCTCCACTTTATTTATTTATTTATTTTGGAAGAGTTGGAGCAAGATTTGTGTTAATTCTTCTTGGAGTGGTTGTTAAAATTATGCTTTGGATAAAAATCCTGAAGTCCTGGAATTTTCTTTATGGTAAGGTTCTTGCTTACTGAATGAATCTCTATTAGTTATTGATCACTTGAGACCTTTTGCCTTTCCCTGAATCAGTGTAGTTATTCCATGTGCTCCCAGGACTGTGTCTATTTCATCTAGGTTATATAAATTGTTGGCTAATAGTTGTTCAAGGTATCCCTTCATACTTTCCTTTATTTCTGTGGGGTGAGCAGTAATGTTCCCCTTGCTACCCATAGTTATCTATGTCCTCTCTCCCTTCCTGTTCACCATCCAGGCAAAGGTTTGTAAATTTTACTAATGTTTTTAAAATACCAATTTTTGGTTTTGTTGACTCTCCCCATCATCCCTCTACTCTTCATTAAATTAATCTTTACTCCAATTCCTGCCATCTCCTTCCCTTTGATTACCCCAACCTCAATCCACTCCTCTCTTTCCAGATCCTCCAGTTTTATAGTTAGGGCTTTTTGTAATCTTTCCTCTTTTTTATTTAGTATGATATCATATAAATTTTCCACTCAGCACTACCCTTCCTGCATTACATAAGTTTCAGCATGACATGATTTCATCTTCATTCATCTCAAGACACCTCTCAATTTTCTTTGTGATTTACTTACCCCATTGACTGTTTACTTGTTTGTTGTTTAATTTTCACATATTTGTATCCTTTCCAGTTCTCCCTCAATTATTCTTCTCCAGCTTCTATCTTAAGAAACTACAAAAAAAGAAGCTCAAACTCATCTGAAAGTAAGTGTAGGTAAGGGAATTATAAAGATAGTTGCAGAAATACAAAACAAACAATAAAGAAAATTAATGAATCAAAAGCTGGTTCTTTGCTAAAATTAATCATATTGAAACTTCTAATTAGAGTGACCAAGAAGTAAAAGAGAGACAAACACATTTTAGCAATGTCAGGAATGAAAGAAGAGAGATAAATATAGGTCTTGCAAACTCTACAGTGATACTAAGGTATCTTATTTAAAGCTTTATGCCCACAAATTTGGTAAATATATATGAGGTAAGCAACATCCTTGAAAAACACAACTGTTGTTTTTCTCATGAAGAAGTGTATAACCTGGATAGCCTTATGTGTATTAATTGGTTTTAAAGTTTGAAAATATCCCTAAAATAATACGTTAGGATTAGAGAGTTTCACAAGGAATTTTACTAAATGTTTAAAAATAGTTATAATAATTTTACCCTTGGTACTTTAGAAAATAGAAAGGAAGAAATATATTCTAATTCATTTTATGGAGTCATAATTACTCTGGGTTTAAAACCAAAGAAAATACAAGGAAAAATCAAACAGATACACAACAACAAACAAAGAAAAATTACAGGCAAATATTCATCGTGTAGGTAAATTTAAAATTTACTGACAAAATGTTAGGAACTATAATCTATCAGTACATAAAAATAATAATATAGCAGGACCAAATGTAGTTTATACAAGGGATAGAAATTAATTTCATAATGAGTACTAGAATGGCTAAAATTAAAAGAACTAACAATTTCAAATGTTGACAAGGAAGTTGCAAGCACTGGAAAATAATTTCACAGTGTATTATAAAATTAAATATCTTATATGACTCAGTCATTCCACCCTTATGTACTTAAACAAGATAAATAAAATAAAAATAAATCCATGCAAAAAATTGGAAATTAATGTCCATAGCATATTTATTTGCAAACATCATAAATTTAAAAATTCAAATCCAAAGTTTGTGAATGGAAAAATTATGGGAAATCCATAGAATGGAATATTATTCAAGAATAAAAAGAAATGAAATCTTGATATTCAAAAGGACATGGATACTTCTCAAAATCATTATGCTGATTGGACAAAGTCAAATATTAAATAGTAAACTCTATCTTTCCATTTATAAGAAATTCTATAAAAGACAAATCTATTACAGAATGACAAAAAATACATCTAGTACTCTCTTAGGTATTAGTAGAAGAGTATTGGTTGGCACAAGGCATAAGGGAGATCTGGGTTGCTGAAATGTGCCATGCCTTGATTGTATTGGTATACAGTTATAAACAGATAGGTGTATATATGTGCATATAAGGAGTATGCTTTTGTCAAAACTCATCAAACTGTGAATTTAAAATAGGTAAATTATATTACATAAACATTTTATCATGGAAAGTTTATTTTTAAAAGATAATACCAAGTGGGCAACGGTGGCTCAGTGGCAGAATTCCCGCCTAACATGCCAGAGACCTGGGTTCAATTCCCGAAGCCTGTCCATGCAAAATAAAAAGTAATATCCATTTATTTCCATGTACTTAATAGTGTTTTTCTCACATGTGTGTTTTTAATCCACTTAAGGTTTATCCTAATACGCTGTATCTGGACCTATGTTTTGTTTAGTCCAGATTCCATTTAATTTTCCTCTATATAATGAACACATTTTTGCAAATAATCTATTTTACATCAATTTTTCCCATTGAATTTATTCTTGATATTATTGATTATTGAATTCCAATATATACAAGGGTCTCCGGATGATTTCCATGTTTTCTTCCATTGTTCCAAATAATTTGTTCTCATGCCAATACCACTGTTATTGCATATTAAAATGTCCTCATATGTTTACAACAAATCTCCACTCTTTACTCTTTTCCAAGATTAGTGTTTTGTGGACCATTATAATCCCATATACTGATTAGAGAGAGTTTATTGAATTCCTAAAACAACTCAACTGAAAATTTTATTGGTATTGCATAGTATCATAGATTAATTTAGAGAGATTTGATATTTTAAAAATATTAAGTCTTGCTATTCAAGAACACCTTTAATTTTTTTCAAATCACCTTTTCTTTATTTTATTATATTTGATATTTTTTCACACAAACGCCCTTTATATTCTTGGTTGAGTTCTTTCCTAGATACCTTATATTTTTATGACTATTTGAATCATGTCATATTATGGCTAAATTGTTTTTGGGGATTGAACCATGTACCCCATAAAAAAAGATGATCAAATCTTAAACTGTGTTCCTGTGAATGTGAACCCATTTGTTAATAAGACCTTTAGAAGATGTTTTACTAGTTAAGTTGTGGCTAAATTGAATCAGGGTGGATCTTAACGTTATGACCAGAAGTTTTATAAAGAGAGAAAATTCAGAGTCAGAAGAAACCAGAGAGGAGAGAGAGAGATCACTATGTGTGCCAATTTGAATCTGTGACAGACCCCAGAAAAGCCATGTCCTTTAATCCTCATTCAATATCGCTGGCTGGAAGCATTTTGATTGTTCCCATGGAGATGTGACTCACCCAATTGTGGGTATTCATTTTTGATTAGAGGGAGATGTGACTCTACCCATTTCATGTGGGTCTTGACTGGAATCCTCCAAAACAGCAGACATTTAGGAGAGAGTCCCTTTTGAGAGCCATGACAGAGCCAGTGAAGCCAGAGACCTTTGGAGATTGTGCTGGTTTGAAAGGAAGTATGCCCCCTAAGAAAAGCCATGTTTTAATATAAATCCCATTTCATAAAGGTAGAATAATCTCTATTCAATACTGTATATTTGAAACTGTAATGAGATCATCTCCCTGGATGATGTGATTTAGTCAAGAATGGTTGTTAAACTGGATTAGGGGACGACATGTCTCCACCCATTTGGGAGGGTCTTGATTGGTTTATTGGAGTCCTATAAAAGGGGAATAAGAGATTCAGAGAGAGAAGAATGATGTAGCCATGAGATGCCGAGAGTCCACAAACCAGCAACCTTTGGAGATGAAGAAGGAAAACACCTCCCGGGGAGCTTCATGAAACCAGAAGCCAGGAGAGAAAACTAGCAGATGATGATGCCATGTTCGCCATGTGCCCTTCCAGCTGAGAGAGAAGCCCTGACTGTGTTCGCCACAGAGAGAGAAGCCCTGAACTTCATCAGCCTTCTTGAACCAAGGTATCTTTCCCTGGATGCCTTTGATTGGACATTTCTATAGACTTGTTTTAATTGGGACATTTTCTCGGCCTTAGAACTGTAAACTAGCAACTTATTAAATTCCCCTTTTAAAAAGCCATTCCATTTCTGGTATATTGCATTCTGGCAGCTAGCAAACTAGAACAGAGATGAAGTTGGAAAACATCCCTGGGGGAGCTTCAGGAAACAAGAAGCCTTGAGAGAAAGCTAGAATATGCCACTATGATTGCCATGCACCTTTCCTGTTGAGAGAGAAACCCTGAATGTCATCAGCCTTTCTTGAGTGAAGGTAATCTCTTGTTGGTGCCTTAATTTGGACATTTTTATAGACTTGCTTTAATGTGTACATTTCCACAGCCTTAGAAGTGTAAACTTGCAACTTAATAAATTCCCCCTTTTTAAAAGCCATTCCATTTCTCGTATATTGCATTCTAGCAGCTAGCAAACTGGAACACAATGTGATGGAGGACTAACATCATCAGAGTACCACTGATCCCAGGAAGAGAGCGTGGCCTGGCCATCATTTAATTGTGAACTTCTAGACTTCAAAACCATGTGGCAATAAATGTTTGTTGTTGAAGCCAACCCATTGTGTGATATTTGCCATAGCAACCTAAAACTTTGCCTAATTGCTGTTGTACAGGAATGATTTCCATACGTAAATCATCTATTCAACCAACATGCAGAATTTGGAAAAGAATATTGGAAAAAATAATGCTGCTGTAGTAACTTAACACAAACTTAGTGACTTGAAGCAACATGAATTTATGCTATTTTACTTCTGGAAGTCAGAAGCACAAAGTCAATTTCACAGGACTAAAGTCAAAGTGTTGGTGACCTGAGATCCTTCTGGGGGCTCCAGAAAAGACTGTTTTCTTTAATTTTCCAACCTCTAGAGTCTGCCCACATTCCATGGTGCCTGACCCATTTTTCCACTGTCAAACCCAGCAGTTTAGCATCTTTTCTCTTCTCTGACCTTTGTGCTTATCCTTACATCTTCTCTCTCTAACTCCAATCCTCCTCTTATCTCTATTTGTGACCCTTGTGATAATTACTGTAGCCACCCAGACAATTCAGGATGATCTCCCCACCTTAAGATCCTTAATTTTATCCCATGTGCAGAGCATCTTTTGTCCTGTGAGGTAAGATACCCACAGGTTTCAGGTATTAGGACTTGCATATACTTCAGGCCATCATTCAGCTCACCACATTTACACTGTTGCTTCTCACTAAAAATGGAGTTTTCTTAGCAACTATCAATCACTATAATTGACTATGATTCTAAATTAGGATGTGCTAAACTCACTCTCTCCTGACCATCCCTTGGTGACACACCTGTCCACAGCAAATCCATGTGGACAACAAAAATAAAGTATTCTTTGAGTCAGGAGAGTGGTAATTTCTCAATGCACAAAATATGATATTGCAAATTCATTAGTTGTGTAAATATAGGAATAACTTTATATCTATCCAAATTCTTTGAAAATGGAACGTTTGGAAAACTCAGAACTTTGTATTCAGAGTGACTTGTCTCAAATATGACGATCTCTCTACACATATTAGTTCCATGACATTGGAGTTGTTAGATGTGTCATCCTTCCTTAGCCACCTCTCCCTCTGCATACTCTCCACATCTGAGCCATATTAAACTCTGTTCCCATATTCACTATCCCACATGAAATGGAAATATGTTAGAAAACATTTAAACCAAACTTTGGAAGGCTTTAATTTGACTACTACATTTCCTAACTTACAGTCTATAATTATGCAAATCATATAATACCTGTGATTTTAAATTTCGTCTCTTGTAAAATTAAGATAATAATATTTTTATGCCTACTTCTTACCAGTTTTTCCTCACAGTTTTTAAGCAGATCAATACATGATGATAATTTACAAATTACAAAACCTTCTACAATTGCAAATGATTATTGAAGTAAAATTGGCTCTTAGGTACATTCACATTTCTGGGGACCATGTATGTTGGTAAAAGTTTTCTGAAAGAATATTTGGTATTTTTTTCTTTGACCCAATAATAGCACTAGTAGGAATTTATTTTCTACAAATTGTATGAATAAATTCAAAGATTTATGGAAAAGTATGCTCATCATGGACAAAAAAAAAGATTACCAGATCATAAATAAATCTTGGCACAGCTATATCATTGAAAAGTGGACAGTCATTCCAAATCATGCTTGTGGTTGACAGTTATCAGGGTGCATGTGCTCATGTGCTAACGCTGGGTGGGGATACTATAAACGGTTGGAACTTAACTTTGTTGGCTACAGACATACAGATACACATAATACATAGACTGCATTAAACTACGAAATATTCTTATGCCTGAGTATTCAATTATGAGTACTTTTTGTTTTCCTTATAGTTTCTAGCATTTATAATTGCCTCCAATCAACATGCTAAATCTTTATATACGGAGGGAGGAATTATTTCCTTTAAAAAGTGGTTTCAAATATTTCTATACCCATCTGTCTAAATTATCTCTCTGTTTTCTTTTCCAAGGGATTTTGTGCTTTAAATATGTCATCCAGAATATTCTGCAGAGCTAACACAGATATAAACTATTCCAACTTGGGTATTTTACAGATGGGAAAGTCATAAGTGAGCTTAATCACTCGAGATCTCACTTTCGTTTACTTGAAAACAGTCCTTTAGAATTAAGCTATACTCACAAGCTGGGCTTTCCATTAATTTATTGTTGATTACTTGTCTTGCAATGAGTGGTATAGCCTTAGTAAGGACTTCTAAGCTTTAGCATTCAGATAAGGGCTATATAATTTTCTGGAGAGAAGTAAGGCAGAGTAGAGGGATTCCCAGAGGGCCGGAAATAATGTTTCATAAACAACTGCTTCTTCTCTATAGTATACAGCCCCAGGTCAACAGTGAAGGAGTAGGTAATATAATTAAGTGACATACAGAAGAGAATTTGATGGATTGTGGCCTAAGTGGCACTTTGCTGGGTTTTGCAGCCCCCAGAGCTAATTCCTAAAGCAGCTCTATTAGGGTCTGTGGTTACTGCAGGTTGAAACCATGCCTTCTGGGCAGATGGTTTGACCTGGCAGAGTTGAGTTGTATACCTGAACCAGGAAAAGAAAAAGAACTGAGACTAAATAGTCTCCAACACATAATCTTGCTATCTGTCCTCTATTTTATAACAACTCTGGAAATTGGGTGCAGACTGAGGTTGAGTTTTCTCATCAATTGGCATTCATCAGTACACTCAATGAGAAGCACATGTTATAGAATGGGAGGGACACTTAATTCAGAATCCGAAGTTCTGGACTGTAATTCAGCCTTTTATCATTAACTTGCTTTGTGACTGAAGCAACAGTAACAGCCACTGGATCTCTCTGGACTTCCTCTTTAGACACAGACATGGGTGATTATACCAACTGTCCTCAAAAATCTTTGAGAATCAAATGCCTAAAAGATTGCCCCCTACAAAGTTGGGATCAACAACATACTCCCAAGTGGCTTCCACTGCTTTGAAGGAATGATCTGTAAAACTGAGTGAAGCTATACCTATGAATTTTTGAGATTCAGCTGACAGTCATGGTTGCATTGACACAACCTTACCCAACGTAAAAATATTCTGTGTAATGCTCAGGTGGTTTATCACATATTACAGGCCAAACTCAGGCCCAATATTTAACTGAAAAAATAATAGTAGAGCCAAATTAGGTGATGAGAGAGGGTAGTTTTAACTGATGTCTACCTCAGTGACTTACACCTGCTGAGGAAATTGGATTGGAATACTTTCAATGTGCTCAAAACCACACGGGAGTTCTTATATGCTCTTGGGTTTTAAAACTGCATAATCAGAAGGTGGTTAAAGGACAAGGTGCACTCAGACCCTTTTTACACTTACTGATCTCACCAATTATTGAATGATCTTAAGCAATTATAGAAAATCTGGGTCTCAGTGTCCTTAGGCGTTACTTAGGCATCCTGACAAGATGGCTGACAGTAGGACTGACAGGATGGGTGACTGACCGGATGGCTGATAGAATGGCTGGCAAGATGGCTGGCTGACAGGATGGCTGGCTGACAGGATGGCTGACAAGATGTTTGGCTGACAGGACGGCTAGCTGACTGGATGGCTAACAGGATGGCTATGAGAGAAAAGGGAGCAGGAAAGAGTCTGGCTTAGTAACTTGCCAAGATTTCGAGCCCAGGGCTCAGGAGATACAGGGGAATTGTTAAGCAAAGTTGTCTTGAGAGACTCTTTATATGTACACAATCAGGAAAATAAGAGCTATTACCCCTGTGATGGTAAACAAAAGATACCCAACAAGAAAGCATTTTGCCAAACTTTAAAGGACTTCATAAGTGTTAGCTCTGACTTTTCAGCCTCCACCATATTTTCGTACTCTACTGAATGAATCCACTATGGAACCATTTGGAGGAGGGGGTCTGAAGTGGCAAACATTATCGTTAAAGTGTCATTATCTTAGTGTATTGGGAAAAATTTAAGACATAGCCAAACCCTGAGCATGTGTATTAATTGAGAGTAACTTGTGATTTTTAAATACAGCATCTATTCCAGATACACATGGTTTGTTTTCAGGATCCATGTTACTGAATGTGTGAAAGGATTGTTAGAGCACAAGCTCACTCTGCCGCCCCCTCTGCCCCCACCTGTGCATGCACCCTGTGCTCTTCAAGGACTTCCTCAGAGCTGCCTCTAACTTTTACTAAGGCGCTGTGCTTGCAGATTTTAATTCAGCTCACTGATGTTCTTGCTTTCCATTTTCAGGAGTCATGGACTGGTCACTATAAATGACAATGAAATCACCTCAGACAGTCCATTAGACAAGGTAGTTCTCTCCTGTCTGTCTGTTTAGATCAGTGTACCTTGCTTCTTCCTGGTGCAAACTACACCAGCCTCAGCCAGGTGGACTCTGTCTGACTGAAATTCTTAGTGAGATCAAGTTCAGCTTGGTTTCCCTCATCCTCTTTCTCACAAAGAGCAGTTGAATGGGATAGGGACAGTATTATTTCTTCTTCTACTATTTATTTGTGTTTCTTTAGCATTTCAGTTTAGGACTGAAGGGGAAGAACTTGCTGTGCGACCTTGAGGTTACTTAACGTTTCTGTGCCTTATAGTTTCCTTATATGTAAAATGGGAATAATAATAGCATTTACTACTTAGGGTTGTTGTAAGGAGCAAATAAGTTTATATTTGCAACCCTTAGAATAGTGTCGAGATCCTAGGAAGCACTATGGGGGTGTCAGCAATTATCATGACCTGCCCTGTATGTCCAGAGATGTCCACTACCCCATTTGCGGCCACATTTCTCCCTTTCTGTTTCTCTCTCTCTTTTTCAATATAGACACAGAAATAGGTGTAGAGATAGTGTGCCTGTTAAAACCACTGGATAGAAATAGAAAGGATTATCTTTGTGATGACTTATTTATTTGTGAATGGGTTCATTCAGCCTGGCCAAATGAAGAAAGACATTGAAGGTCTTTCAAAATCAATGTGAATGTCAAAACCCTTAGGCAGAGGGCCAACATGCTTTGTGATAAGCACAATGAGCAAATCAATGAAACCCATTAGAAGGTACTTAAGAGTAATAAATTATAAAGAGATAAATAATACTTCAAAAATGGTTTGGCTCTGAGACCTTGAATACGAGGTGTCAGAACTCAAAACCACCTGGATAACTTAAGCCAAAGCACAAAGATAGGAACAATTTTTAAAAGGTCAAAACCTTTTAAAAAGGGGTGATTTGCATGTAAGTGCCTCTGTCTATAAATTGGCCTGAGTGAGCAGCAGGAACCCTCTTCTCTGTCCTCTCCTACCGTAACCACACATGCATAAGCAACACAGAAAAATCTCCTGAGCTAGTGATTTATGTCTAGGTATTTTCTCTTATTCATTATTGTCAGTATGCTCATACTAAAGGACCTTATCGAGTCTTGGGTCAATGGAGTGCTAGCTACAACTTTATCTAATTGGAAAGGACTTGAACAGTCATTCGTATTTGACTTAAAATCCCCAAGAGCAGTTGCATTTCAATAAGGGATAAGCTGTAAAACAGAAAAACAAGTCTGTAATGCTATAAATTGAGACCTCAGTGAGCAAGTGAAGGAGGAATTGGAACTATAGATTGCCTGGTCACTTTTCCTGAAATCACACATTCTGTTCAGATAGTGCTTTTCTTCTCTCTATAAGGCTAGAGTCACACTTTTTTTTTGGACATAAGCTGTCAATCTGCACTTGGCCTTCTGGAAATTTTTACCCAATTAAACCATTTGTTGGTGCCTTTGAACATACCCACCAACAACTTTCAAAGCTAATGAATAGCTGGGGTGGATTCAGTCAGAGTTCCTTCTCAAGGACAATGCCTTTTCCATTTGAAAAGCCTGCAAGAAATTGCTGGAGCAGAGAGAAGAACAAGAACAAGTGCTTGATCATGCATTCTCAGATCATATGTGTGAAGAGTAGACTTGTTCAGTTTAGCAACTGGGTGTTCTCTTCATGGCACTGCCAAATTTATAGCTATTTAGAAATAAATTAACATAAACCTGAGATAAAATCATCCATTTAATTATAGAAGTTGGCTTCCCATTCAGTCATGAAGAATATGCCATTAAATGCTCAGGTTCTGCTTACTGATGTAAATTTACTTATGGTCCACAAGACTGAGGTGATGGAGAAATTGGTTCCTGAAATTTGGTGTGAAGAACCTGCAAGTATTTATTGATTCATTACAGAGAGAAATGGTGAGAGAGGTGGAGAGAGAAATACATGGAGAGAAAGAAAGAGAGAGGAGGAGGAGGGATGACAAAAGAGAGAGGGATTTGTGTGGAGAGAAAAAGAAAAATGCATGAGAGAAAAAGTACAAGAGACAGTAGGGATTGGAAGAAAATTATCACTCATTCATCACAATTATTTACATAAGTTTTTGAACCTAGGGGTTTTCTATATTTATTCAGAGCACAGTCAACCTATTTTTAGGCTTAAGTTAAAATATAATTTCACATATTTACATATAGGCCCTCTCACCATAAAATAGTAAGGGATTATTTCTTAGAGACAGCTTGTCTATTAGCCAAATAATTTAGCCTTGTCTACTCTTTCTTGCCAAAACTAATGATATCAGAGAATTAGTTCATTGGGTTAATGATTCACGATCACCAGCATTAGTGGAAAATTTTGTGACCTAAGAAAAACAATCAGCCTCTATATTGAATATATTGGCATTTATATAGAGCAGGTTTGCAAATAAGTTACTTGATATATCCTAACTCTCAAAGACAGATGGTGACTGCCTCAGTGTCAAGTTAAGCAAGAGGTTGTGTTGATACATGCCAGAAATGAGTGTCAGGTCCTTCCATGGACACATGAGGGAGAACTGCATTGAATGTGCTAGGTATTTGTGATCTGTGTCCTAAAGCTGCGCTGTCCAAATGGTAGCCAGTAACCACATGTGGCGATTGAGCCATTGAAGTAAGGCTGGTCTGAATTGAGATGAGTTACTTAAGTAAAATACACTGTTAGATTCCAAAGACTTAGTACTAAAACATGTAAAATATCTTATTAACAATTTTTATATTGGTTGTATGTTAACATATTTTTCAGTGTAGCTACTAGAAAATTTGAAATTACATATGTGAGTCACATTATATTTCCATTGGACAGCCATGGTCTAGAAAATCAACACAAATGGTGGTCTCATTGATCTTACATAAAAACATGTAAAAACCAACATCCTTTCAAATTTTTTTATATGAACCCCACGCTGTAATATGAATACTTCTATTTTGTGCTAAGAAGAGCTGAGTACTGAGCATATTAAAGATTATTATAGCTAAAATCTGCTAAGCATTTATTTGTTCCATATGACATATTCTGTAATTCCATTTTATAAAGGATGAAACTGAGACTTAGAGTGCTGAAAGTAAGTCATCAAAATTGACAACCTGGTGAACTGTTGAGATACAATTTAAATCTGGTAGTCTGATTTAACTACTATGCTGTATTCCGAGTCTCAAGAAGTATAAGTACCCACACAAAATCTGGAACACATTCTTCACCACATTGACTCTAGGGAATAGTAACAAACCTCAACATTGGCACAATTCAGGTCAATCGTGATTCCCATTTTGTGATGACCTATCTGTAAAAGATTAAAATCTTTTTTAGTCATGAAAATGATTATTTCTCATGGGTATGTACTATCTCAAAGGAATTGCTAGTAATCCTGGGCACCCAGAGTTTTTTCTATCCATTTATTTGTTAGCCAAGAAAGGGTAGGTGGTGGGAACTTCTGTAAAGTAATACAGGGGGTTATATCTCCCTACTGATTCTGGGTAAGCGTGAGCCTCTGTGTAAGCATATCACTATCAAGAGTAAGTGTCATTGACCTGGTTGGTATATCGTTTGCTCACATCCACTGAGGACTGAATATAATGTGCAATTTATGGCACAGTCTAAATATTTAAATTTTTTTCACACTTTTCCCCTAAAACACATCACTAATTTCTCCCCCTTTAGCACATCTCACTGAGCATAATCTCTTTCTGAGTGAATTTATAATTATAAGCATCAATTATTTCCCTGCATTTGCATATAGGTAAGACTTCAAGATAATTGAAACTATTAACTTTAGCATGTTTGGGAGGGGAACTGTCTTTGACTAAAGGCAGCAACACAGGGGTTCAGCTGACAGAATAGTCTCACTCCCAGCTCATCTGTAGTGTGATAAATCTCCCCCAGATTCTTCCCTTCACCATACTCACACACACGTGCACACACACAGGTAGTGGCTTGGGTTGATTTCTTGTATTCCTATTAAAACTATATGCAATGCTGGACAAGAACAAAGGAACTCATTACTTCAGTCCTTTTTATTGCTAAGGTACAGTGATTTATACTTTGATGTAAACTATATTACATTCATTTCCACTTACTTTGACATAATTATGTGGAAATCAACCAGAGGTAGCCTTTTCAAATTGCTTATTTACTATAGAATTATTTATGACTGCAAAACATTGTGCAGTATAAAGTTGTGAAATCCATCTCAAATAAGCCTTCCTCTAGGTCACATATTGATTAGGGATGGGGCAAGAAGGCCACCTCCTAGGTGAGTGTCCATGGTGGTCCTTTAGCATAGATGCCTCGTCTCCTAGGCAACAGCCCAAGCTGTCACTATGGATTTGGTCCAGCCCCAAGGCTCCCTTCAGCACAATATCCAGACCTTCTTGGTGGAGTATTAAGGGAATTGGTGGGACATCATGACATTAAGTCCTAGGGCCACCAAAACATGAACATGCAGGATATTTATACTTGGATAACTGAATCCCCAGTGCACATGCCGACTCTTCTATCCCTCCCCGTCTGGCTGTAGGTTTTGCATATATGCAAATCAGGCTGTCTTAAGGTGTTGCGCACCAGCAACTGTTATGGCTTAGTAAAGATAAGTGCTGTGACCAGAGCTAGAATGCAAAGACATAATCCTTAAACACAAACCCTTTAAAGCGTCCAGGGGATTTTAATTGCCACCCCCCCCCCACTCCACCAAGTCCTTCTCTTGTTATTTTTCTCCCCTCTCTTTTATCTTTTTGTCATCTCTATCTTTCTCTCAGCTTTTTCAATACATCTCATTATATTTTTGGAACATTTTGCCTTCCCTAAAATGTCAAACATCTCTTGTACATCCTTCCTTTACCCTGTATGATTATCACTTTGGTAATACATGAAAAATTGTAAAATAAAATGAAATAGACAATAAAGCCTGTGAAAGTTATAATCACAATAGTTTATATGAAATGAAGTTACTTAAATCTGCTCCATGCTTGAATGTGGGAGATGGTTCCATTCCTTATTGATACCTATTTTCCTCAGTTTTCATTTCTAAATACACTTTTGTTTATTTCTAGTTTTATAAGCATTTATATGTGACTACATAAACCTCAGTGTCCTCACTATCTAGAGGGCTTGAGAGTTCCACTATAGCAAAACTGATTTCACTTTCCATGTAACTAACCATGTGAGGATACCATTAGATTGTTAATAGGTTTTGCAAAATAACTTTGTTTTCTATATTGTACAGTTTGAAGGATACAAGAAAAAAATTTCTCTACCAAAGCCAAAAAAAAAAAAGAAAATAGTACCACTTCTTTGTCATATCTGAGGAATTACATCATCAGTGATTCCTAAGCTTTGTATGAAATATTGCTATCTCTGGGCTCCTGTTTTAAGTGAAAAAATAATTATTTCTCAGAGACTGGAGTTCACTGAGTGTTTTTAGTTAGAACAGGAATATTCTAAAATAGATGAAGGTACTGGTGTCTACCAGGGAAGCAAAATAATCCGATTTGGGAACCAGAAGGAGGCTATAGATCATTGAACATATTCCTCTCAATTTTATAGACCAGACAATTAACAACTCAAGAGAGATTTTATGCCCTACCTCGTGTATTTGTCCTACCACTTTCTCAGCATACATTGCTTTCTTAGACAAGACTCTGGTCCTTTTACACCCTAAAACCTATATTAACTGTCCAAATGCAAGTTTTAGTATTAGGATAAGTTTGTCAATTTCACCTTTATCCCCAAAAGGCCAGGATTTCTATTGTTTTTTATAGAATATTTCTTTACTACTAATTGAAAATGCAGCACTTTAAATTTTCTGCAGTAATTTCTGCATATCAGGTGCTCCCACTTTCCTTTAAATGGACTGATTTATGCCTAAACTGTGACTTCCACCATCTGCTATTTTTCTTTGCATATGACCTATTTTAACTTCAAAGTACCCTTGTCTTATGTTCAACTCCTTGGTAAATATAAAGCAGCCACTGCTCATTGGCTACAATCCTGCTGCTTTATGCCCAAGGCATAAAATTGCATGGCTATTTTCTTCAACCTTCATCTCTAACAGGAGGGGAGAGAAGGTGACAGATACATCACAGTCCCCATTTCAAAAAGAACTTTGATCCTGAAATGTGAGGGCCCTGTAAGTTGACTTTCTTTTCATGCATGCAGTTAGCTTAACATTAAGTAATTTATTGTGTAATTATTAGGAAACTAGATGGCTTCTAAAAGTTGGGATACTCTTAACATAAAAATGGATTCAATGCAAATGTCATTCCAGTCAAAAAATTTACATTAATTTCTTACCAGGGATCAGATACTGTAATGGCAACCATGGCTACAAAGATGAATAAAATACACAGTGTGTTCTTTCAGGGACTGTATAGTCTAATCTGTGGCTCCAATATGCAAAATATCTACCACTGGATAAGAGAAAATACATCTTCTTAATGCATGGCTAGTACAGGGTGGGATAAGTATTATGAAGTTAAGTATAAAATATATGGAATTTGAGAGAAGTCAGGCAGACCCTATATACTTCCTAGTATTTTTTGTTTAATTCATTGTTTCATCCTGACTTGGACACTCTCTACCCATAATCCTCACTCATTCTATAGACAGGACTAAACTAACCATTCTACAATAGGTCAATTCATTGATGCACTTGTTTATAAGCTTGGTTACAACTAATCAAACGGTTGAATTTCATTGACAATAAAATACAGTCGAACAGGTTATTTGGATGAATTGACCTTTTCTCCCAGAGATGTGTGGTTGACACAGTTCATGAAGACATCTCCCCCTCCTGCAGAAATTGATTGATATTCAAGATGCCTCACTTCATCAGTGAGCTCATTTTCTTATATTCCTACCTACAAAAACAAAATGTGGATTCAATTCATTTGAAGTGTGCTGGGTAAGACATCAACTGTTTATCTGTCTGCAAAGTGGCTGTCACTTTCCTTCTTTACTGACTCTTCAAACAAAGATTATAAATTGTGCTTGAGAAAGACTCATGGGGGGAACAGATACAGTTGATGATGCTTCTCTGGTTCCCAATAGGTACACAAAAATGATGCAGCCAGTACAGAATGAGAAACCCACTGGTGAGGTGCAAAGAAAGCAGGCTCTCTCTTTTACAAAATTGTTCTGAGTGAGTTGTGGGGATGCAGATGAGTTCTCTGGAATCTAACTTCAACCACTGAAGGTAATTCCTTATGGGACCACACTGTTACCTACAGAAAATAGATGTTTCTGCTAATTTTTAAAGACAATTGGGAAAATATTGCAAAGGAAGTTCACAACATGTCTCTAAAACTCCTTACCCACATTGAGGGCATAAAATGGTTGGCAATTGGAGATTTGGGATGGATTTATCTTCCTCTTCCCCTGTAGCTTAAAGAAAGAAAGGTTTAAACAAACACTCCATTTCAAGGAGTATTGCAATAATGTAAGGGGATATTTTTCTGAAGAATTCACAATAGCACTAAAGAGAGAAGGAGAGAGAGAGGGGAGAGAGGGAGAGAGAGAGAGAGAGAGAGAGAGAGAGAGAGAGAGAGAGAGAGAGAGAGAATGACAGAGAGATAGATAAGAGCGAAGAGGAAACATTGAGTTAAATATTTGTGAAATCCAGAGCTAAAATTCATTTACTAAAATCTGTTTTAAGTAAGAACATCCGTGGTCCCCTGAAGAGGTCATATCCATAGTTAGAAAGATGTGAAAGGAGGAATATGAGTTCTAGATGAGACCTTGACCCTTACCTGAACTGAATCTTTTCTTTTAGCATTAAACTCCATCTGGGGAAATAAAGAAGTTTTAACTCTAAATTAAGCTTTGATTTTTTTTATTATTCTGAGAAGGTATTTCATATATTGAGTTGAGACTACAATTTGTATCTCAAAGTGATCAATGAAAGAGGAAGCAGAAGAGTCATGGGATCTCATCAAGTTTTTATCCAGGGAATGAGGAAAATCCAGTGTCACTGACTATTCAAATGGACAAAGAGAGACCATAATACATTCCTTAATAATTATGTCCTATAAATTGAGCTCATTCAATGTAATGGTTATATATTTGTTACAGCTTGATTAAGCCTAAAGCTGAGTGTCCATAACAGATCACACTTAATACTTAAGTATTATTTAAATATTACTTTAATATTTAAAGTATTAAAAAATTAAAAATTTAATTTAAATACTTAATTTGTTGATGAGTCTTAGCTCATCATCACATGTTTTAATAAGAAACCACTTCCTTTTTCCTAAAACTTCTCAGCAACTTTTCTATATAAACTCCCTTTCCATTGAATTGTGACTTCCTTTATAATATCGACTAGATTCCATGTCAGTTCCTTTATTTTATTCAAACCATCTCATTTCAGATTCAAAGCCCAATCCTGTTCATTTCTAAATCCCATTTAAAGCACTTCCACTTCCCTCCCCATTTTGCAGACTAGACCTATTAGCAGTCTTAGAGACTAGAAGTTTGGGGTAGGTTGAAGTTGTGTAAAATGATCCTTTTTTTTCTATCCTTGAGTTACTGTCTTTCCTTTGCACCCTGTCTACTATCAGGAAGGGGAAGGGAGAGTGAAATAGAGATCTAAATGACTGGGAATCCTTCTTTCTTTGTCAAAAAAAAAAAAAAAAGAAGAAGAAGAAGAAAAGAAACTAGTTGAACATATAGTGGGTTGTACAGCATACTTGTGATTTGTTTCAAAGGCCCTTTGGTTCCTGCTTTCTGATCTTGAAAATCCAATTCCATCTCTCATCCTCTTCCTCTTTCCCTTAGCTCATGCTCTAAAGGTAAATTTAATCCATATCACCAAAATTCTATCAGTCAAATTACCATCATAGAATAGATGGACTCTAAGGAAGTACTGAAACATTTTAATGAATACATTATTCATAAGGTTGTGTTTTGGATTACATGCACCAATAAAAAATTGTTAATACACAGAAAGTAGAAACATCTGCAAATTTTTATCATTAGCAAAATAAAGAGACAGAGTTAATGGATTCCAGTGGGAACTGAAGTTGTGCACTTAGAATTGTCTGGCAGCAAGTGTGGATTCCAGCATTGAGGAGATACCTCCTGTTAGGAGCTGTGCCTTAGGTAGGGAAGAACAGCCTCTACCAAGCCTAGCAGGACAGGCAAGGCACCAGAATAAGGAGCATTTTTCCTTTTTCCTCCCACCTTCTTATGATCTATAGATACCTCTCATGGGAGGAAACCAACTAGATGAAAAGACAGAGCAAGAGAGACTTATGATTGCCCTCTCCAAGAGCAGAAAGGAGTAAAAAGTGAATGTGGACTGATACAGAGAACATAAAACTTAATCTCCTACATTTAATGTGTAGTTTCTGGTAAACTAAAGGAAAGTGGCTCAAATCCAGCTACTTCCAATAGTATCCAATTGATTCAGGGGAAAGTCCTAAGCCATATCAAAGAGGAACTGTACTTTTCTTTAATAATGTCCTTTCTTTCAACTCCACCATCTCTCTATATGTGAACAGCCTCAGGCTCTCTGAAGACTCAAGGGTGCAACAACCTTCAGAGGAGAGCAATGCAGAGTTCTTGATTTATCACCCTACATTATAAGTGATTTTGCCTTGTTATTAAGGATGGAAAAATCTGTCATTCTTCATTCTCTCTCCAAAAGACTTATACTATAGGAGATAACTTTCCTTTGGAAGTCTGTACACACATGTACACACACACTCAAAATATTTGACTTCTTCCTGAGTACTGGTTTTATATAAATTGAGGGATAATAGAGCTGATACGTTTGTTTTTTGTCTAACTGGGACCCTTCACAGTCATAAACACTGCACAAAGTTGTCCCTCTTACTGGTGATTCTGTTCAAAATGTGGGAAACTTGGCATCTTTGTTCTACAGGTAACATTTTTAAGCATCAGGGAAACAAAACACTTTATAAGATGTCTCAATTCTAGAAATAAGTAGGAGAGATCAGTAGGCTAAACGATTCAATGAAGATGGGTAGAAGAAAAGCAAAGAGAAAGAGGTGGATGAACTTGGAGCTTTGGATAGAAGCTAATCACTTTTACTTTCTGCTGTACTCCAAACTGTGCTGGTTTGAAGCTATTATGTACCCCAGAAAAAAACATGTTCTAACTCTGTCTTGAGGGGCCAGACCTATTGTTGGATGGACTTTTTAATTAGGTTGTTTCCATGGAGGTGTGACTCAGTCCATTCAAGGTGAGTCTTAAATAGTTTACTGGAATCCTTTAAAGAGCCCACAGAGAGAGAGAGAGAGAGAGAGAGAGAGAGTGCAAGAGCCCAGAGCTGGCACGGACAGCAGAGAGATGAAACCAAAACACAGATGTTTGGATAAGAGAAGAAACCCAGAACTTGACCTGGAGAAGCCAAGTGAAGACCCACAGATGCTTGGAGAGAGTCGTTTCAAACCAGAGGCCAGGAGAGATGGACAGCAGCTGTCACCATGTACCTTCCCAGCTGACAGAGAAACCCCAGACACCATCTGTTCTAGTTTGCTAGCTGCCGAGAATGCAATATACCAGAAACGGAATGGCTTTTAAAAGGGAGAATTTAATGAGTTGCTAATTTACAGTTCTAAGGCTGAGAAAATGTCCCAATTAAAACAAGTCTATAGAAATGTCCAATCAAAGGCATCCAGGGAAAGATACCTTGGTTCAAGAAGGCCGATGAACTTCAGGGTTTCTCCCTCAAGTGAGAAGGCACA
>PVIY010012317.1:0-62371 GCA_004026745.1 Myrmecophaga tridactyla | reverse complement strand
TTCCAGTTCTAGTATATCACATTCTGGCAGCTTCCAAACTAACAAATTTGGTACCAAGAGTGGGATGCTGCTGCGAATTGCAAATACCAAATATGTTGGAATGCTTTTTTAAATGGATAAGAGGAAAATTCTGGAAGAGTTGTGAGGATCTTGATAGAGAAGGCCTAGAATGCTTTGAAGAGACTGTTGGTAGAAATGTGGACTCTAAAGATACCTCTGATGAGGCCTTTAGACAGAAATGAGGCATGTGTTATTACAAACTGGAAGGAAGGCAATCCTTGTTTTAAAGTGGCAGAGAATCTTGCAAAATTGTGTACTGCTATTGGATGGAATTTAGAAATTAAAGGTGACAACCCAGGATACTTAGCTGAGGAAATTTCCAAACTAAATGTGGAAAGTGCAGTCTGTCTGCTCCTTGCAGCTTATGGTAAAATACAAGAGGGAAGAGGTTATTTGAGAACTGAACTCTTGAGTACAAAAAAAATGGGAATTGGTGTTCTGGGAAATTCTGGGCTTCCATAAAGTGAATAGGGCCCCAGTGAGGATTTATCTAAATATGGAAGTAGTCAGCCATTACAGGACAAGTAAGGATTAGAGATGGAATTATTCAGAAAGATTTGCCGCAAGTCCTTTTGTCTGATGGGCATGATTCCAGTGTACTGCAAGAAAATCTACAAAAGTGTTGTGAGATCCGTATAGATGGAACCACTGCAAGTCTGGACTAAAAGAGACAGGAAAGGGACAAATTGAAGGAAAAATAATTTCAGGCAGAACCATGGAAGCCAAGGTCTAAAGCACAGAAACCTTGAGCTTGGATAGTGGACCCACCCATGTACTTGGAGAGGGTGAGTTTGCCGTGAAGGCAGAGGGTAGGCCTTACACCTTACTGTTCTGTTGGGGAAGAATTGTGCCCCTTCTTTGTATATTGGCAACAGATAACTTACTCTCAGTTTCATAGGAGCAGAGCCAGAGAAGAATTTTACCTTAGGACATACCATGCCTGTAGCTGACTTTGATGAGATTTTATATTGTTTCTGACTCTGTATTATATTTGTATTGTTACTGAAATTGTTGAAGGCTTTGTGATATTGTGATGGAATGAATGTATTTTGTATATGGAAAAAACATGTCTTTTTGGGGGGTCCAGAGCATGGAATGTGACAGTTTTAAAGTATTATGTATCCCATAAAAACCATGTTCTAATCCTGATCCAATCTAGCAGGGAGACTTTTGATTAGATTATCTCCATGGAAATGTGATGTGCCCAAGTATGGGTGTGACCTTTTGATTATGTGGAGGTTTGACTCCACCCATTCCAGGTGGGTCTTGATTAGTTTACTGGAATCCTTTAAATGTAGAAACATTTTGGAGAATTAGAAATGACAGAAGCCTCAGAGCCAACAGAAACTTCACAGCAGGAGCTAACACAGATGCAGACACATAGAGAACAGAGACATCGATGTTTGGAGATGCTTGGAGCCAGCAGATGTCACCATGAGATGTTAAGCAACCCAAAGTCTGGAGAGAGCCAAGAAATGAAAGCCAACCCTGGAGAAGGAAAGTGAGGAACCCCAACAGGAACAGAGGCTGAAAGCAGCAGAACCCAGGAGCAAAAGACAAACAAAGGACCAATGTGCCTACCCAGACAGAGATGTTCCTGACCCATTGGCTTTCATGAATTAAGGTATCTTTCCTTGGATGCCTTAGTTTGGACACTTTTATAAACGTAGACCTGTAAACATGTAACTTATTAAATTCCTTTTATAAAAGCCATTCCAATTTGGGTATGTATATTGTATTTTGACAGCTTGCAAACTAGGGCAGTTTTCCTTGCAGGTAAGCCAATTAGAAGATGGTATCTCCCAAAACATCATATACTAATAACCAAACAGACAATATATTAATAGTTTCAAAATTTGGATAAGAAACTGGAGTTAAAGACTTATAAGAGTCTTTTGACTAGAGGTTTGAAAACAAGCCATGTTAGAATGTTTTTTTTAATCCCAATTCAATACTTAGAAAAACTAGGTTAGACAAATGAAATCAGCAGTAGCTCATTAAGAAAGCAGATTTTTAAAAAAAATTTTTATTGATACAACAACGTACAAGCACATACATTCTTAACATACAAGCATTCCATATATACTGTACAATCAATGGCTCACAATATCATCGTATAGTTGTGTATTCATCACCATGATAATTTTTTAGAACAGTTACATCACTGCAGAAAAAGAAAAAACTCATACATACCATACCCCTTACCCCTCCCTCTCATTGACCACTAGTATTTCCATTTATCCAATATATATATATATATATATATATTTAGTTTTAACATTTGTTCCCCCTATTATTTATTTATTTTTAATCTATATGTTTTAGTCATCTATCCATACCATAGATAAAGGAAGCATGCAACACAAGGTTTTCACAATCACACAGTCACATTACGAAAGCTATATCATTATACAATCATCTTCAAGAAACATGGCTACTGGAACACAGCTGTACAGGTTAAGGCACTTCCCTCTAGCCTAATACACCTTAATCTAAAAAGGGGATATCTGTATTATGCATAAGAATCACCTCCAGGATAACCTCTCGATTCTATTTGAAATCTCTCAGCCACTGATACTTGATTTTGTCTCATTTTCCTCTTCCCCCTTTTAGTTGAGAAGTTTTTCTCAATCCCTAGATGCTGAGTCCCAGCTAATTCTAGGATTTCTGTCCCACATTGCCAGGGAGATTTATACCCCTGGGAGTCATGTCCTATGTAGAGATGGGGAGGGCAGTGAGTTTGCTTGCCATGTTGGCTGATAGAGAAATAGGCCACATCTGAGCAATGAAAGAGGCTCTCTGGGGATGACTCTTAAACCTAATTTTACGTAGGCTTAGTCTATCCTTTGTGGGGATAAGTTTCATATGATTAAACCCCAAGATTGAGGGCTTGGCCTATTGATTTGGTTGTCCCCACTACTTGCGAGAATATGAGGAGTTCTCCAAATGAGGTAGTTGAATTTTCCCCCTTGCTTGCCCTTCTCCATGGGGACTTTGCAAATAGAAAGTAGATTTTCTTGCCATTAAGAGATATATAGCATGGAACATTGGATGAGCATACCTGGGCACATAAGGGCTCTATTGGTGGAACTCACATTTTAATTTGAGGAACCATCAAAATGGGAAGGTGAACTACTTGTTATGTTGCTCTCCGTGGAATCCTCCAGAAAACTGACACATCAGTTCATTAAGATCACAGCAGCTCTAAGATCAAAGCTGAGTTTATCATTTGACAGGAAAGGGAGAGCCTTGATGCTCAGGAGTAAGTTCAGTAAATCTTCTAAACCAATTCACTACTATTTTGGCTTCCTGCCTGCTAAAGCAAATACCATGCAGTAGTTTGGTTTAAACAACAGGAATATATTGGCTCGTGGTTTTGAGGCTAGATGAAGTCCAAAATTAAGGTATCAGCCAGGTGATGCTTCCAAAAGTTTGGCATTCTGGGACTGACAGCTAGCAATCCTTGGTGTTTGGCTTTCCTATCACACGGCAGTGCAACATCGCAACCTCTCTTGGGTTTTCCTTTCTCTTCCAGGTTCCGTTGACTTCTGGCTTCTGACTGTTCCTCTGTGGTTTTTGCTGTCTCTGTTGCCTACCCTATAAGGCCTTCAGTAGTAAGAGAAAGACCCATCTTGATTCATTTGGGCCTCACCTTAACTGAAGTAACTTCACTGAAAGGTGCTATTTACAGGAGTTCACACCCATAGGAATGGATTAAGTTTAAGAATATGTTTTTCTGGGGTATATAGCCCCAAGCCACCACAACTACTAATTAGTATTGTTTTCAATTTGTCTTTTATTCCTATGGTAAAGAAAATAAAATATGTGGTTTTCTTGTTTTCTTTCAGATTTGGAGTCAACATATGAGACCAAAGATGTATTTTCAGAAAATGACATTTTTGAAGTAAATCCTTCCCAATGGGAGATAAAGGAAAAAAGTAAAACCCTTGGCCCTGAGGCATCCATTTTCAGTAATGACTGGAACTGCAAAAGTACATTTGAGCAACTACAGGGACATCAAGAGGGATATTTCAGTCAAATGATAATCAGCTATGAAAACATGCCCACTTACAGTAAAAGTAAATCTCTTACTCCAAATCAAAGCATTCATCATAATGATAAATTTTATATTTACAGAGAACGTGAGAAGACCTTTAGGTATAACCCAAAACTTGTTCGACGTGAGAGAACTCGTGCTACTGAAAAACCCTTTGAATGTAAAGAATGTGGTAAAGCCTTTTTTAGTGCTTATCAACTTACTGTGCATCAGAGATTTCATACTGGTGAGAAACCTTATAAATGTAAGGAATGTGGGAAGATGTTTAGTTGGGGATCAAGCCTTGTTAAACATGAGAGACTTCATACTGGTGAGAAGCCCTATGAATGTATAGAATGTGGGAAGGCCTTTAGTCGTGGCTATCAACTTACTCAACATCAGAAAATTCATATTGGTGTGAAATCTTATGAGTGTAAGAAATGTGGGAAGGCCTTTTTCTGGGGCTCAAGCCTTGTTAAACATGAGATAATTCATAGTGGTGAGAAACCTTATGAATGTAAAGAATGCGGAAAAGCCTTCAGTCGTGGCTATCAACTTACTCAGCATCAGAAAATTCATACTGGCAAGAAACCTTATGAATGTAAAATATGTGGAAAGGCTTTTTGTTGGGGCTATCAACTTACTCGACATCAGGTATTTCATACTGGTGAGAAACCCTACAAATGTAAGGAATGTGGGAAGTCCTTTAACTGTGGCTCCAGTCTTGTTCAACATGAAAGAATTCATACTGGTGAGAAACCCTATGGATGTAAGGAATGTGGGAAGGCCTTTAGTCGTGGCTATCACCTTACTCAACATCAGAAAATTCATACTGGTGAGAAACCTTTCGAATGTAAGGAATGTGGGAAGGCCTTTAGTTGGGGTTCAAGCCTTGTTAAACATGAGAGAATCCATACTGGTGAGAAATCCTATGAGTGTAAGGAATGTGGGAAGGCTTTTTGTAGTGGTTATCAACTTACTCGACATAAGATATTTCATACTGGTGAGAAACCCTATGAATGTAGGGAATGTGGAAAGGCCTTTAATTGTGGCTCGAGTCTTGTTCAACATGAGAGAATCCATACTGGTGAGAAACCTTATGAATGTAAGGAATGTGGGAAAGCCTTTAGTCGTGGCTATCACCTAACTCAACATCAGAAGATTCATACTGGTGAGAAACCTTTTAAATGTAAAGAATGTGGGAAAGCCTTTAGTTGGGGTTCAAGCCTTGTTAAACATGAAAGAGTCCATACTGGTGAGAAATCCTATGCATGTAAAGAATGTGGGAAGGCCTTTGGTAGTTGCTATCAACTTAGTGTTCACCAGAGATTTCATACTGGTGAGAAACCTTATCAATGTAAGGAATGTGGAAAGGCCTTTACCCGTGGCTCAAGTCTTGTTCAACATGAGAGAATTCATAGGAGTGACAGGCCATATGAATATAAAGAATGTGAGGAAGACTTTATATGGACAACTTACTCAAATGAGAAAATTCATACTGGTGAAACCTTAGGAATTTAAGAGGTGAAATAATTTTTGTGTATGAACAAATTAATCAATATGAGGAGAGGTCTGATTCTTGAGAAATCCTATGAATTTAAGGAATGTGCAAAAGCCTTGTTTACAGACAACTTATTCAATATCAGCAAGTTCATGCTAGTGAGAAACCTTTGGAACATAAGGACTATGAAAACTTCTATATGATCTTAGTGAACTTCAGTTTATATTGATATGAAACTCTTAAATGTAAGGAATGTGGGGAGATCTTTATTCTTGGCATAAAGCCCTTTCAGCATCAGAGAATTCATAGTTCTAAGAAATGTTTTAAATGGAAGGAATGTGGGAGGGACCTAAACTTAATTCAGTTACTTCTGCACACTAGAGAATTCATTCTGCTATGAAATTCTGTGATTGTAAGGAATGTGGGAAGGCCTGTCTGTGTGATAGAGTCTTAGAATAAATCAGAGAAGTCATCCTAATGAAAAAGCCTTTGGATTAGGAATGTAGGAAGGCTTTTGGACCAATACTACTCAAGGTATTGTCCATAGACTGGTGCCAGTCCACAAACTGTTGTCCATCATAAGATAGATACAGAAATTAAAAATAAATATTTGGAAACTTCTGTAGCAATTTGATATTGTCACAACATTTTTTTATTCTACAAAAATGTGACTACATGGATGGTAATTATAAAAAACAAATTGGTCCTTCAGAAATAATTTGAGAGACAACATTCACACTTTTAAAAGCATGAGAGAAATCACAATATGATTTAATTAGCATAAGAAATCCTTTATTTGTCACCTCTTTGATTAGAATAGCATAAGATAATTTATTTTAGATATGCTCATTTAGTGAAGGCATAGAAGTCTTCCAATACTATTCAATCTTTGTTAAACTTCAGCAAATTCATTCTAGAGAATAACCGTTTTAAGATGACAAATGTAGGAAAACCTTTATCTATAGCATAAATACATACTTATTGTTATCACCATTCCACTTCTGTATTACCTGTCAGATGTTGGGAAAAATGTCCCCTCTGGGCAACCTGTTTAAATGCTGAGAATGGTACCTATCTAATAGTGCTATGGTTTGGGTACATGTCAGAACCTTGGAAGATTATCTGGTATATAACCTATATGCGATACATATTAGCTCTTGTTCTTATTAGTTTTATAATTAATATTACTACTAGGGGATTCTTAGGACAAAGAAGCCCATTTGTACTATTGAACTTAGAAAAGCTTCCCATAACTATGTATCCATTTGAGTTTCATGTAGTTCATTCAAGATAAAATCTAGTAAATCATAAAGAACTTGAAAGATTTCTTTCAGAGCTCATCCCTTAAACTGCATCAGAATTTAAGGCTGAAAAGAAACATTGTGGATTTAGGAAGTGTTAAGATGTTAGGAATATACCTATTGAAAAAGCAGGGAGAGTTTGTCCATAATAGATTCAACAGACAGGTAGCTAATATTAAAATTTTTCAGCCCACATTTCAAGAAAGAGAATAAAAGGAAAACTGAAAATTTTCAGACATTCAGGAAAGTTTAAAGAATAGTATAATGAGCACCCAATACAGTCTTTCTCTAGAATCAAAAATTAACATTTTGTCATATTTACTTTCTTTCTTAATATATGTATGTGTATGTATACTCATGTACACTTGATTTAAGATGTAGAAACCATGATGATTTGTCTCTGAACACAGCTTGCATTGCTAAGAATAAAAACAGTCTTCCTAACTCTAATACCATGGTCAAACATAAGAAAATTAACAATAATCCTGTAACAGCCTTTCATACTCACTTTGATTTCCCAGTGCTCCCAAGAATTTATTATATTGTTTATTTTCTAACCAGCATCTAATCTAGATTCATGCATTGCATGTTCTTGTCATCTCTCAAGATTTTAGTCTTGAATAGACTTTTCGAAGAGTTAAGGAAAGCTGTT
This sequence comes from Myrmecophaga tridactyla, assembly GCA_004026745.1. Taxonomy (NCBI): domain Eukaryota; kingdom Metazoa; phylum Chordata; class Mammalia; order Pilosa; family Myrmecophagidae; genus Myrmecophaga; species Myrmecophaga tridactyla. The sequence goes on along the minus strand of PVIY010012317.1, from coordinate 54,821 downwards.
TTATAGAATACCATACATTCTAGATTTGTTTCTTTTCTCATTGTGAAATTTAATTTGTGCTTCTGTCCTTCATATTTCTTGTAAAATGAAGTTAGAGCTAGAAGTTTAAATATTTTTGGCCAGAACACTTCATAGATGGTGATTTGTACTTCATATTGCAACACTTCAGAAATACTATGTGCTTTTCCCAGCTATCACTGGTGCTGTTTGAAAAGCTGATTAAGATGGTGACTGTTAGAGTTCTCTATTAGAAATATCCATTTTATTGCTATAATGTATAGTTCATGAATCTTGGTCACTACTTTAAGAGATTTATAATTATATGTATGTACAAGTTCCGCTTTTTGTTTTGTTTTGTTTTGGGCCTGGGCAGGCACCGGGAATCTAACCCGGGTCTCTGGGCATGGCAAGCGAGAGAACTCTGCCTGCTGAGCCACTGTGGCCCATCCACAAGTTCTGAATTAAATAAAATGGAAACAATTATAGGCACTTAGAAAAGAATGATAATGAAATAATTGGGTATCAGAACTTGTAGGACTTGACTGAAGCTCTACTCAGTAGAAAATAGTACTCTTTAATCCATCTTGGAGCAAACAAGATGGAAAGCCAGAACTATGCTTTGTTCACCACCTTTCCCAACTGTCTGTATGGTACCTGTCACATTGAAAAGAGGAAACTATAACAATAACAATTTATAAGTTAATAACGCAGGAACAATATAATTAAAATTAGGGGTTGATGATTTGGAATTAAAACAGTGGTCTTTATCCAGTATTTTTCTGTGAAAAATTAACCTCAGTCAGACTTCAATAAATCAGAACAAGTAAAAAACAAAGATGGCAACATTATAGAATCATGAATAAGAAAGGAAATGTACCTAAAGTTATGGAGGAGATTTTTAAAACCTGAGATAATAAACTACAATGTAGCAATATAATGAGTGGACCAACAAACAAAGGAAACGTTGACAGTTTGGTCCCAAAACTCCTTTTAGAAACATTTGGAAATTGTTAACTCCTCAGGTAAAAATTTCAAGGTGAAAATAATCACTAAAAATTTTACTAGGTGTTTTGACATGGATAATACAATTTTGATTACAAAACTGAATGAAGATAACTTTTAAAAGTTAGATGAATTGAACTTAGGTAAATGAAAAAAATTTAATTAAAATATCAGCAAAAACAGAATCCATATGTCAATTGAAAGAATTGTGCAATAAAAAATAATTTATGCCATATCTAGACGTAAACTTTTCTGGCTTAAATATAAATATATATTAACTGCAAGAAAAAAATAGAATGAGGTCAAATATCTAGATTTAGTCTCATAGTTTTTCTTAGCTTTATATGGTTTTGGAGTAGGAAATCATAAATGACTTGTATATTTTTCATATTTTAATATTTGGAAATCAAATGCATCTTAAAATTGATAGCTTCTCATAATCACTTTCAACCAGGTGGCTGTCATGACCTAGTGCTTGCATCAAAGCATATTTGTTATTATGAAATACAGTGTGTTTGTATAGTCACCCAATTGGAATTCAACCCTTTAAAAATTATTCCCTTCCCAAAAGAATGTCACTTTCATCAAAACTTCTGCTGTGACAAACAAATTTCTGTGGTGTCATCCTGGTCATCTATTACAATCCAAACCTCACCGGTATGTCCATTTTTTGCAGATAGGGCATCCCTGATATCATTGCTATCACTATCCAGTGATTGACAGCATCTATGCAATTGAAAATTTCAATAATCAAATGTAACACAAAGCAGAATATTTTGAGTGTTTTAATAAAATAAATAATCATTAATAGGTTAGTAGATTACTCCTGGGTGCCATGTTTGCATGTTGACCAAAGTCTGAAGATTATGCCTTATCCTAGCATTTCTGAAACTATTACCAAGGACCACTAGTGCTTAATAGTACTTGAAAAGCAAGGGAGATTCTCTGGTTAAAGAAATTTATGAAGCAAATCTACTAAATCTTTTCTTACAGACCAACAAAAGGCATATTAGGATTCAGGGGAAATCTAGAGAACACTTTAGGCGAGGAAATTGTTTAACGTTGTTTCATATGCTGTATCTCAAACTTTGCCATGGAAATCCCATTCCCATTTCCTAGTGGCATATAAGGGATGTGAAACTGCATTGGGAAATGCTGACACAACCAAAAGAGTAGCTCTAAAGTTGGAGATTTCAGTCACCAAAATCTGATTATTAGCTATGTTGAAATAATAGGCAGCTAACATCACACTCTGAAATGGCCGCAATCTTTTCCTAATGTATCTTCTTAGTTGTGAGCAAATGATCTTTGTTTCATCTAAGTAGGAATAGTACCTGGATTTTATAAAATGCTGTTTCATCATCCCATTCTGTAATTATATGATATTTAATTTGATACTGTAATCATTTATATGATATATTCTTTTACTTTTTCCCCATTCATAGATATATTCAGTTTAGCTATGGTATATTATTCTTTTTATATACTGCTTGGTTTTATTTGCTACTATTTTTTTTTTCTTTTGCATGGCAAGTACCGGGAACTGAACCCTGGTCTCTGGCATGGCAGGTGAGAACTCTGCCTACTTATTAGCCATTGTGGCCCTCCCTATTTGCTACTATTTTATTTATATTTTCGATCTCATGAGTGAGATTGTATAACTTTTTTTTTTGATATTGAAACTACCTGTTATTTAAATGTTGACAATCATACCACTCTATTGGGTTATTTTGTTTTGTTTTTTAATTGGACGTCTTTAATCATTTTTCTAGTTCCATCTATTGCTTTTCTGCATTTCTGCTTTGAACACCACAAATTTCTGGAGCATCCAGCACAATTCCTTTAAAGAGCCTTTTCATATACATGAAGTATCAGCCAAGATCTACATATAAGGAGTGTTCTGATCTGGCTCCTCATTAAAATCCCATCATATATTCTTGGGAATATTGTGTTGGGAAGTCACAACTCCTTTACAGGGCTGCTATGATCATTCTTGTACATGCATTTTAGAGCACACATATACATGTGTGCTTTTTTTTGAGTAAATACCTAGGAGTGGAATTGCTGGGTCCTGGATACAGGTCATACCTCTGTTCAACTTTGGTAAATCTAAATTCCGCTAAACAAATTTCCAAACAAATATACTGACTGAAACTCCCACTAGCAGTATGACTGTTTGATTCCTCTACCTCCTTGACAATACTTGGTATCATCAGGTTAACACTCATCCCATCTCTGGTAGATTTATAGTGGTATTTTGATGACTGTGGTTTATATTACCATTTTTTGTTGGCCATTTAGAAATTTTTGCAGTCTTTCTGCACTCCTTATTCTTGGTATTGGATGCATTGGGTGTTTGATTTCATAAAGTATCTGTAAAAATTGTATGACAACACTTAATACCTAACTTGTGAGTGTGTGTTGTGTGTGATTTCATCCCTTATCATGGTGAGCTGCTTGATGGCTGTGATGGAATCCACTTTATCTCTGCTTCTCCAGCTCCCAGCAAGAACCATGACCATTAGTTGCTTGATTCAGTTAAGATACACTGACCAGAGATTATAAGACTATGCAAATGGCTGAAGCAGTGAAGAAATATATTGAGTCAAATATTCAGAGGCAGAGAGGGCTTCAGAGATATTTTTTTCAATAGCGAAATGAATATTCAGAGGTTCAGATTCTTTTGTTTTCCATTCTGCATTTCCCAATGTGGGCTGGTACCAAGATGGCTGAAGGATTTCAGAGGTTATATACAAACATGACAATATTCAGAGAAAAGAGTAACAGGCTCTTTCATGAGAACAAGCAAATATTTTCCATTAGCCAGAAATGTATGTCTGCTCTTACCTTAGTTGCTAAAATAGGTCATATGTAATATCTGAAACAATCACTGTTGTTACTTAAAATTAGTCACAGACTCTCAAGGGTTTTATATAAATAAATCTAGCAGATTCTAAGATTTCATTAACTTTTTATATGTGTGTGAAGAACCAGTGAACTTTGTTTTAAGCTGTCCCCTCATTTACATATTTTATAAGAAATGATCATTTAAATTTATATATTAAGATCACCAAACATAATTACAGACAGTTCAGAGGTTAATGTTTATTTTACAAGATATGGCTAGGAGTTTGTTTTTTTTTTTTAATGATGTAGCATATTATGATTTTTCTGTAGCTGTAAGGGATAGGGGAAATACTGTTAGTTTGGCCTTGTTAAGTATTTGTTTCTCCCAAAGTCAGAGGAGCTTATTCTTCTATTTCCTGGAATTCTCTTAGCCTCAAGATTGAGAAGGCCAAAATTTATAAAGTGGAAATGAAATAAAGGTATAATTGGAATTTGGAGGGAATATATTTACTCAGTTTTACTTTGTGTATTACTATACACACAAAGTACTAAATTCAAAAAAGGGAAAATCTTATTCTCCTTTCCTCAAGTTACACAATTACTCTCCAAGAAACAGCTACACTTTTCAGCCTCTCTTATATCCTTGGGCAGCTTATCTAAATAGCATATATTTTACCTCAATGAAGGCATTTAAGATTAAAAATACTCCTGTAATATCTCATAATTCAGTGTGTGCCGTATACCAATATCCCTGTAAAATTTTGGTTCAATTTACTTTCATTATACCTGAGTGTTTACTGTGGAGGAAATGGTGCGCGTTGTCCTTGGCCACCATTTTTCTATGTTTGATTTTTGGCAGTTATTTTATAACTTTATGTGATAATCAGCAGTTAGTTTTCACCCACATTGTAGGTTTTTGAAAGTGGTGGCAGGTACATAGGTAACCAATGTATAGAGCTTGTTTGGTGAATTTTCATCCTCATTACATCTTTTGGATAACCATATACAGATACAGTATGGGACATTCCTTTTTCCTTTGGCTAGAGAGCCTCATGTCAGTGTGCTCATCTGGCATACCCATCTTCTTCATGGCAAATTTCTGGTTGTCTTTTGAGTGCCTGAGGAGCATCTTTCTCTACTTTTCTTTTTTTTTTCAGAGAATTTATTTTAATTTTAGCAGAATATTTGACAATCTCTGCCTTAATATCCTCTTGTCAAGAAAGGGAAATATAGATTGCTTGCTAACAATGATTTAAGCAGATTGAATAATGTTTTTTAAAGATTTAAAGATAGTTGATTGATAGATGCCAACTGGTTAGGGGTCAGGTCAGGGCTTGGGAAGTAATGGTCTACAATAAGTCACTCGTTTTGGCCTATGAAAGTTCAACTTATGTTTTTTAAAGACTTTTTTGTTTTCTTTCAGTTTGTTTTTATTTTTTCCATATGGCAAAGTTGTTTATTTTTTTATTAGAGAAGTTGTAGGTTTACGGAAAAACATGCATAAAATACAGAGTTCCCATATACCAACTTATTGTTAATACCTTGCATTACTATGGTACATTTATTACAACTGATGAAAGAACATATTTATAATTGTACTATTGACTATAGTCCATGCTTTACATTAGAATTCACTCTTTCTATTATACAGCCCCATGTTTGTTTTTATATTTTTATTCTAGAAACATATACAACCTAAAACTTCCCCTTTGAGTCACAATTAAATATATAATTTAGTGCTTTAAGTACATTCACAATGTTGTGCTACCTTCACCACCATCCATTACCAAAACCTTTCCATCACCCCAAATAGAAACTGTAGAATTTAAGCATTACCACCCCATTCCCTACCCACCCCCTGGCCCCTAATAACCTGGATTCTAGTTTCTGACTCTGAATTTGCTTATACTAATAATTTCATATCAGTGAGATCAAACAGTATTTTTCCTTTTAAAATGTAAACATTTAGAGATCCTGTAGTATCAGTGAGATCATACAGTATTTGTCAACATGTCACATTGTTGCATATATTAGAATTTCATTCCTTTTTATGGCTGAATAACATTCCATTACACATTTTATTTATCCATTCATGAGTTGATGGACACTTGGGTTGCTTCACTCTGTGACAATTATGAATAATGCCACTGTGAGTATCAGTGTGCAAATATGTGTTCGAGTCCCTGCTTTCAGTTCTTTTGGATACATGCCTAGAAGTGGGATTGCTGAGTCGTATGGTAATTCTATATTTAATTTTTTGAGGAACTGTTGAAATATCTTCCATGGCAACTGCACCATTTTACATTCCAACAAACAATGAATGAGTGTTCCAATTTCTTCATATCTTCTCCAACCCTTGTTAATTCTCCTTTTTTTTAAATAGCATCCATTCTAGTGGGTCAGAAGTGGCAACTCACTGTGGTTGTGATTTGCATCTCCCCAATAGCTAATGACGTTGAGCATCTTTTCATGTGTTTTTTTTGGCCATTTCTCTGTCTTTGGAGAAATGTCTATTCAGGTCTTTTGCCCACTTTTCAACTGGGTTGTTTGTCTTTTTGTTGTTGAGTTGAATGATTTCTTTATATATTCTGGATATTAACCCTTTATCAGATATGTAGTTTCCAAATATTTTCTCCTAATGCCTGGATTGTCTTTTACTTTCCTGGTAACGTCCTTTGATGCACAAAAATTTTAATGTTGATGAGGCTCCATTTTTCTGTCTTTTTTCTTTTGTTGCTTGTGCTTTGGGTATAAAGTCTAAGAAACCATTGCCTAAACATAAAGTCCTAATGATGCTTCCCTGTTTTCTTCTAGAATATTTTTATTTTTCTGATTCTTATATTTAGGTCCTTGATCCATTTCAAATTGATTTTTGTATATGGTATGAGATATGGGTCCACTTTAATTCTTTTTTTTTTTTTTTTTAACATGGGCAAGCACCAGGAATCGAACCCAAGTCTCCTGTATGGCAGGCATGAGCTTTGCCACTGCACCACCATTGTCTGCTCTCTTTTTTTCTTTCTTTTGCATGTGGTCATCCAGTTTTCCCAGCACCATTTGTTGATGAGGTTTTTCTTTCCACATTGAGTGGACTTTGCATCCTTGTCACAAATCAGTAGGCCATAAATGTGAAGGTTGATTTCTGAACTCTCAATTCTATTACATTGATCTATATATCTGTCCTTGTGGGTGTATCATGCTATTTTGAATGTAATGGCTTTGTAGTAAGTTTTAAGATTAGGAAATGTGAGTCCTTCAACCTTGTTCTTTTTCAAGATGGCTTTGGCTATTTGGGGCTCCTCACCCAAACGTATAAATTTGATGATTTTTTTCCCCATTTCTACAAAGAAGACTTTGGGGATTTTTATTGGAATTCCATGAATCTGTAAATTACTTTGCATACAATTGGAATCTTAACAATATTTAGTTTTCTGGTGCATGAATACAGAATGTCCTTCCATTTGTTTATGTCTTCTTTGATTTCTTTTAGCAATGTTTTATAGTTTTCTGTGTACAAATCCATTATATCCTTGGTTAGATTTATCTCTAGATATCTGAATCTTTTAGTTGCTTTTGTAAATGGAATTTTTTCTTAATTTCTTCTTCCAGCTACTTAGTGTATAGAATAATATGTTTTTGCATGTTGATCTTGTCCCCTAGCACTTGCTGAATTCATTTATTAGTTCCAGTAGCTTTGTTGTGAATTTTTCACGGTTTTGTCTATATAGGATCATGTTATTTGGAAATAGGGAAAATTCCAATTCTTCCTTTCTAATTTGGATGGTCTTTATTTCTTTCTCTTGCCTAATTGCTCTAGCTAGAACTTCCAGTACTTTTGTTGAATAACAATGGTGAAAGTAGACATCAATGTCTTCTTCTTAAACTTAGAGGGAAAGCTTTCAGTCTTTCACCATCGAGTATGATGTTAGTGGTGGGTTTTTCATATGTGCCTTTTATCATGTTGAAGAATTCCTTCTATTTCTAGTTTTCTAAGTCTAAGAAGGGGTACTGGATTTTATCAGATGCCTTTTCTATGTCAATTGAAATCATGTGTGTTTTTTTTTTAATCTTTTGCTCAGTTTATGAGGGGTATTACACTAATTGATTTTCTTATATTGAACCACCCTGGCATACCTGGGTAAATTCCACTCTTGATGATATTGTAGAATTATTTTAATGCACTTTTGGATTTGGTTTGCTAGTATTTTGGTGAGTGTTTTTGCATCTATAGTCATAAGATGTATAATTTGCTTGTGGTGTCTTTATATAACTTTAGTATGAGGGTGTGTTGATCTCATAGCTAGGGAAAGTTCCTTTTCAATTTTTTTTTGTGTGTGTGTGATTTTTTGAATAGGATTGGCATTAATTCTGCTTGGAGTGTTTGGTAAAATTTACCTGTATAGCCATGTGGTCCTGGCCTTTTCCTTGTTGGGAGTTTTTTTGTTTTGTTTTGTTTGTTTGTTTTTTTATGAAGTACTTGAAAGGTGTGGAAGGTCTTTATTTTAAAGTGAAATTATCATAATCATACACTTCTCTTGATTCCTCTTAACCCTTGGAAATTAAACTCCAAATGTAGTACTTTTTACATTCAGAATTGGCATTAGAACCCTTGTGCCTAACATGCTTTTTCATATCCTCCTACTTTGCAAGAAGCATATTTGCTAAAGCTTTAGTTTGTTCATCTTAGCTGCAGTTCCCTGTTAAGACATTAATATGAAACATCAGCAGTTCTCTGCATCTCGTGATACCAGACCAGTGCCAACAAAGTAGACTAAATGATTACTGATTAACAATGGAGATAATTTCTTTCCCTTAAAAGATAGTTAATAGTACACTAAAGAATGTCAAGCCCAGCCTGTGTCTGCTCCTTAGTGCCTTGCTTCTCCTGTCACTTACATCCTAGGTCACTTGTGACAGGAGGTGCTTAAGCAGCTTCAATCCCAATTTTTGATTCAGGGTCAAGCCATCATTAACACTTACCCATTCCAGCCTTTATGCCCCAGATTAGGTGACTAGAGTTTCTAGTTTGTTGTTATCTACTCTATTTTTCTATTCCTACCCCTTTTGCTGCCCTAGCCCTGTTCATACCTGGTATCATAAATAAGCTTCTGATTTTATCCTATGGAGCATCTAGTTTGGTCCCTGACTTTTTCTTTGTAGGACTGGAACCCCATTTTTGGGTTTTCAGTCCCAACCCCAAGGAATCACATCATTCCATTATCTAAAATCCAGTATACACAGACAGGATTCTCTGGTGACCACTAATATAAATGTAGATGTATACTGATATGCATGTATTCATGCATCCATTTAGTTATTTACACACACACACACATGACCTCCTCTTCTAAATTCCATGTGGTCTTCACCTTGAATTCCCATTAATGGTAAGTTAACTGGAATGTTCTCTGGCTGTTCTACCCCTGGCATGGCCTGGCAAAGAGAACTTCTCAGTACCTGTAGTTTGGGCTAGATTAGCTCTAACAGGTAGAATTATTTCTAAGTGTGGACTCATCCCAATCTGTCCCATACAACTGTGTACTTTACTGTGTCCTATATTGGCTATGCTCTAACACATCACAAATATGACAAAACTCTGGTCTTTCTTTTTTTTTTAACTTTTTAAATTGTAAAATATAACATATATACAAAGCAAAGAAAGAAAAACAATAGTTTTCAAAGCACTCTTCAACAAGTAGTTACAGGACAGACCCAGAATTTATCATGGGCTAACCATCCCATCCTTTCAGATTTTTCCTTCTAGCTGCCCCAGAATATAGGAGGCTAGAAAGGAATAAATATTTTTTTATCATCACAATAAACTTTTTTTTTCTTTTTTGTGAAAAATAACATACATACAAAGAAGCAACAAATTTCAAAGCACAGCACAACAATTAGTTGTAGAACAGATTGCAGAGCTTGGCATGGCCACAATCCCACAACTCTAGGTTTTTACGTCTAACTGCTCTAAGATGCTGGAGACTTAAAGAATTATCAGCTTCACTACCCAGCAATCTTATTCATCTGTCAAACCCTACCTTCTCTATATAACGCCACATCACCTTTGATCCTTCTATCCCACTCTTTAGGGGCATTTGGGCCATGGCCACTCTAACACTTTCATGTTGGAAGGGACTGTCAACAAATGGGGTAGGGAGATGGGACCAGCTGCTGCTCTGGAGAGGCTGGGCCCTCTAGGTTTCAGGACCGATCTGGTCCAGGGACCCATCTGGAGGTTGTAGGTTTCTGGAATGTTACCCTTGTGCATGGAAACTTTGTACAATCTCATATATCACCCTAGGTGTTCTTTAGGATTGGCTGGAATGGTTGGGGTTTGGCAAGTTATGATAGGTTAGCAATGTCTAACTGAAGCTTGAATAAGAGTGACCTCCAGAATAGCCTCTTGACTCTGAACTCTCCCAGCCACTGACACTTTATTAGTTATACTTCTTTTCCCCTTTTTGGTCAGGATAGAATTGTTGATCCCATGGTGCCAGGGCTGGACTTATCCCTGGGAGTCATCTCCCACACTGCCAGGGAGATTTTCACCCCAGGATGTCATGTCCCACGTAGTGGGGAGGACAATGATTTCACTTGCAAAGTTGGATTTAGAGAGAGTGAGGCCACATCTGAGCAACAGAAGAGGACTTCCAGAAGTAACTCTTAGGCATACCTATAGGCATACTTAGCTTCTCCGATACAAAATAAGCTTCACAAGAGCAAGCTTCGAGATCAAGGGCTGGGCCCACTGACCTGGGTGTCCCCAGTGTTCAATACAGTATCAGGGAATTCCCTGATGGCAAAGTTTAATAGTCTCATATTTTTTCTTCCATCCCTCAGGGGACTTTGCCAATACTTTTTAATTATCTGTTTAATATATTCTAGAATGTATCCAGGCATTACATTAAGCTATAGAGGATTAAAGTACCTCATTTATATTGTGGGCTCCTTGTGTTTCAATTGTTCAAATGAACTATCCAGACAGGTTGAATTAGATTATGTGCTACAGAAAATTTAGGTTCCTGACAAAATAAACTTCTCTTTCTCTGGTCTCAAAGAGTAGGTACAGTTCTAAAATATAGACAATATTTCCTTACCCCTGTTTTCTGAATTACTTTAATCCCAACCTGCTCAGCTTCATTCTTATCTTTTAAAAAGGTTATAGATATATAAAACAACCTCTCAAAATCCAGAAATAATAATAGCCACAGTGGACTAAATGTGTCTGCTATAAGAACTTACAATTTAGGCCCCATTATTTATGATTCTTTTGTTTCTGGCTTATTTTACCTCACCAAATGTCCCACAGGTTCATCCACATCATTGCATGCCTCACGACTTCTATCCTTTTTGCAGCAGCACAATATTCGATCACATGTAAACACCATCATTCACCAATCTACTTTTCAGTCAGTGCATCCTTCAGCCACCTGCATTCATTAGGCATCATGTATAATGCCCAAAGTCCACAGTCCATCAACATACTCAATTTTAGATAATTTCATTGTTTCCATGAAAAAGATAACCAATAAACACACGCTCACCAAATAGGATATCTAAACCTCCCCTTAACTCTTGTCCCTCCCCCCATTCTTTACCCCTGCTCTTGCTGTGGTACAGCTGATACTTTCCTGCTAAACACAGCCCACAGCATGCAATAGCAGGTTTCCCCCTGTACCCTGGACTTAAACACTCTTTGTACACGAATCATACCTTTGAGGTAGTTCTTGCAAGAACTTATTTATATTTCTAGTGTTAATCGGTGGGACATGTAGGTCTATTCAACCCCTTTCAGTCTTGTTCACCTTCAATATGGGAGTATCACTTACAGACCCATTAGAGAACCACCTTCACTTTTGTCTATTCCCTTGCATTGGACTTCAACCTCATTAGCTAACAATGCACCCATCTCAAGCTTCTATGTATCTCTAAATACCCTGTATTCTGTATTATAAGCCTCTAATTTTACCTTTACCATGGTCATAAGAGTGGAGTCATACAGTATCTATCCTTCAGTATCTGGCTTATTTCACTCAGCATTATGTCCTCATGGCTCATCCATCTTGTCTTGGGCTTCAGGACATCATTTCATCTTACTGCTGCATAAAATTTCATCGTATATGTATACCACATTTTGTTAATCCACATGCCTGTTGATGGGCATTTGGATTGTTTCCATCGTTTGGCAATTATGAATAATGCTGCTATGAACAGCGGTGTGCAAATGTGTGTTTGTATCACTGCTTTCAGCTGTTCTGGGTATAGACCAAGCTGTGCTATCTCTGAGTCATAGGGCAACTTGATATTTAGTTTCCTAAGAAACTGCCAAACTGTTTTCCATAGCAGCTGTACCATTATAGATTCCCACCAGCAGTGCATAAGTATCCCAATTTCTCCATATCCTCTCCAACATTTATAGTTTCCTGTTTGTTTAATAGCAGCCATTCTTATAGTTGTGCATAGTAGTATCTCATTGTAGTCTTGACTGCATTTCCCTTATAGCTAATGAAAATGAGCATCTCTTCATGTGCTTTTTAGCCATTTGTATTTGCTCCTCAGAAAAATGCCTATTCATATCTTTAGCCCATTTTATGATTGGGTTGCTTGTTCTATTTTTGTTGTGTTGTATGATTTATGTACAGAGGATATCAAACCTCTGTCCGAAGTGTGACTTCCAAAATTTTCTCCCATTGAGTTGGCTGCCTCTTTACCTTTTTGACAAAGTCTTTTGAGGTGCAGAAGCATTTGTTTTTTTTTTAGAATCAAGAGTAATTTAATATTTTACATTGTTACTGTCATTTGGAAACATCCAGTGTAAAGGAAAGTCATACCTTAAATTTTAATGTTTCATCTTCATTATTTAACTTTTGATATGATGGTTGGTTCATATAAGTAAATCAATAAGTGTCACACTGACTTGGCTGGTGCTTCATCTCTGTTAGATCTTTCAATTCTGGCCCTTAGATAGGAAGTACATTTTATAGGCAAGTTTAGTTAATCTTTGAGTTATACTTTTTTTATTAGTTTATATAGAAGCATTTGATTTTGAAGAGTTACCATTTATTTATCTTTTCTTTTGTTGCTTGTGCTTTGGGTGTAAAGTTTAGGAAGCTACCTGTTGGAAGGTTTTTGATTACTGATTTAGTCTCATTGTTAGTTTGTTGTGGTTCCCTATTTCTTCTTGAGTCAGTGTAGGGAGTTTGTGTTTCTAGGAACTTTTCCATTTTATCTAGGTTATATAATTTGTTGGTGTACATTTGTTTATAGTATGCTCTTAAAGTCCTTTTTATTTCTGTGGACTTGGTAATAATGTCTCCCTTGTCATTTCTGATTTTAGATATTTGTGCCCTCTCTCTTTTGTTTCTTTGTCAGTCTAGCTAAAGGTTTCCTGACTTTGTTTATCTTTTCAAAGAACTAACTTGGTCTTGTTGATTCTATTTTTTTCTATTTCATTTATCACTGCTGTAATCTTTGTTATTTCCTTTTTTTTTCTTTTTTGCTTGCTGTGGATTTAGTTTGCTCTTCTTTTTGTAAATCCTCCAGTTTTGAGATTAGATCTCTGATTTCAGATGTTTCTTCTTTTTTAATGTAAGCATTTAGAGCTATAAATTTCCCTTTCAGCACTGCTTTTGCTGTATTCTATAAGTTTTGGTATGTTGTTTTCATTTTTATTTGCCTCAAGATATTTCATAATTTCCTTTGTGAGTTCTTAAACAACATTGGTTGTTTAATTTCCATATATTAGTGAATTTTTTCATTTCTCCCTCTGTTAGAGATTTCTAACTTTATTTCATGGTGATCGAGAAGATTCACTGTATGATTTGAATATTGTTTAATTTTTTTGAGACTTGTTTTGTGGCCAACATATGGTCTATTTTTGAGAATGATCCACATGTACCAGAGAAGAATGTGTATTCTGCTGCTGTTGAATGAAGTGTTCTATTTATGCCTTTTAGCTCTAGATGGTTTAGAGTTTCATTCCTTTTTTCTTATTGATCTTTTATCTAGATGTTCTATCCATTTTTGAATATTCTAGCATTAAATTAGAATTGTCTATCTCCCCCTTCAAATTTTTCAATATTTGCTTCTTATATTTTGGAGCTCTGTGTTAGTGCATATATATTAATAATTGTTACATCTTCTTGTTGAATTAACTCCTTTATCAATGGATATAATGACCTTCTTTGCCCCTTGTAACTATTATTGACTTAAAATCTATTTTTATTTGATATTAGTATAACCACCCCAACTCTCTTTTATTTACTACTTGCATGGTGTATTGTTTCCATTCTTTGACTTTCAGTCTGCTTATGTCTTTGAATTTGAGCTAAGTTTCTTGTAAACAAGCATATGGTTGGTTCATGCTTTTTATCCATTCTGCCATTCTCTGCCTTTTGACTGGAGAGTTCAATTCACTTACATTTAAAGTCACCACTTCTAATGCAGGACTTTCTTCTTCCATTTTGCTATTTTGTCTTTGGAAGTCTTATGCTTTTAATTTATCCTCGGTTCTTCTGTTAATGCCTACTTCCATATTTTGTTTTTTTATTGTATCATTCTCAGTTCCTTTTAATTTCTTTCTGAATATATTTTCTTTGTGCTTATCATGATGATAAAATTTAACATCCTAAATCAATAACAATCATTTTATTTCATACCAATTTCTTTTCAATAGTATGCACATATACTGTTCCTATATCCTTCCAGCCCCCACCTTTTTGGTACTTGTTACAGATTATCTTTGTACATTGTATGAACAAAACCTTAGGTTCATCATTCCTTTTTATGCATTTATATTTTAGCACCTGTAAGAAGTAAGAAGTAGAGTTAAAAGACCAAAAATATAATACAATAGTACTGGCATTTGAAGTTACCAATATTGTTACTTTTACTGGAGGTTTTTATTTCTTTATGCCACTTTGATCTATCTATTGTCCTTTTCTTTCAGTCTGTGGAACTCCCATTAGCATTGCTTGTTAAGCAGGTCTAGTGGTGACAAACTTCTTCAGTTTTATTTATCTTGAAATATCTTAATCTCTCAGTTTTGAGAGAAAGTCTTAGTTGGCAATTATTTGCTTTAAGCACTTTAAATCTTTTGTACTACTGCCTTATTACCTCCATAGTTTCTGATGAGAAATCAGCACTTAATCTTGTTTGAATTCCCTTGTACATAACTTGTTACTTTTCTCTTATAGCTTTCACAACTCTCTCCTTGTCTTTGGCATTAGACAATTTGAGTATTATGTATCCAGGTATGGTTCTTTTTGAGTTTATCCTGTGTGGGATTCATTGGGCTTCTTGAGTGTGTACATTCACATATTTCATTACATCTAGAAAGTTATTTGCCATTATATCTTTGAATGTTAATTCTTCCCCTTTCTCTCTTTAATTTCCTTTTGGGATTCCTATAATAGATATACTGGTTCATTTGATGGTGTCCCACGGGTCTCTTTGTCTCTGTTCATTATTCTTATTCTTTTTTCTTCTCAACCTGAATAATTTCAATTGTCTTGTCCTTAAGATTACTGATTCTGTCTTCTGATACACACAATCCTCTCTGTCAAAGTCATCTGGGGAATTTTTCATTTCAGTCATAGTGTTCTTCAACTCCAGATTTTTCTATGGTTACTATTGAGAATCTCAAAGAGATTCCTGAATTGTTCATTCATTGTTTTCCTCACATCTTTTAGTTCTTTCTCTGTGTTTTCTTTGTCTCTTTGAGCTTATTGAGGATCATTTTTTTAAAAGTCTCTGTCTGGCTAGTCCAAAATCTGGTCCTCTTCATTGATGGTTTCTGGATTTTTATTTTGTTCCCTTGGATGCATTATCATTTCCTATTTGTTTGCTTTGTAACCTTTTCTTGCACACTGTATTTTTTAGTATTTTAAAGTGTTAGATCTGGATTTAATCCCTGACTTGTCTGTTCCTTTAGTTTGTATCTAGCTTGTGATATGACATAGATTTTCTTGAATGCCAGAAGCTAATCAAAATAAACAAACAATGCAAAAATCCTTTCACTGTCTTTGATAATTGGCTTTTCTTTGGCTGGTGGTCTCCTTCAGAGCTTAGTTCTCCTATCAAGAATATCAGTTTGAGGCAAATGTGAAGTATAGGGTCCTTTCTGACTTATCTGAGCCTGCATGGAGCCATGGATCTTGCTTCTTTTCCCAGTCTTGTGTTTGCAAGTGGCCTTAGGAATTCTCTGTTTAAAGTTTACAGTAGTTCCAGTGAATGCCCTCTCTACTCCTTTTGAAATAGAATATCACCCCCTCCTGGGTGTGCTCTCTCTCTCTCTTTTTTTTTTTCCCCTGTGTGCTTTCTTGAGTGACTTAATACAGGAAGTCTTTTGCCCTAGCTGGCTTCAACTTAATTTTTTCTTATACTATCCCTGTTGTCTGAAAACTGCTTTTCTGCCCTCAGGACAAACTCTGGGAGGACAAGCCTGAGAAAAGTTTCTCCACACAGTTGCTCAGACTTCTACCCAGTAGATTTTCAGTGACATATATTCACTCCAGTATGTATAGAGGGGTCACTGTACTCTCTCTGGAACAAGGCCAGAGACCCACAATGGGAGTGTTAGCTGGATCCACACTGCCTAGTGGAGGGGATGGGTGAGCAGCAAACAATGTTGCCAGGAGCTACATCTATGGCACTGAAGCTATCTTTTCTTTTCTTTTAATTTTATTAGAGAAGTGGGTTTATAGAACAATCATGCATAAAATAATGATTCCCATTCACCGTACCACACCACAACACCTTGTATTGATGTGAAACATTTGTTACAATTGATAGCACAATTTTATAATTGTACTATTAATTAAAGTCCATGGTTTAACTTTTTATTGTATAATATAACATATATTCAAAGCAAGAAATAAAAAAGCAATAATTTTCAAAGGACTCTTCAGCAAGTACTTACAGAACAGAGCCCAGAGATTGTCATGGGCTACCATTCCATCATCTCAGATTTTTTATTCTAGCTGCTCCATAACACTGGAGGCTTGGAGGAATATATATATATATTTATCATCACAATGACTTTTTTTTTTCTCTTGCGAAAAATAACGTATACAAAAAAGCAATACGTTTCAAGGCACATTGCAACAGTTAGTTATAGAACAGATTTCAGAGTTTGGTATGGGTTACAATTCCACAATTTTAGGTTTTGACTGCTAATTGCTGTAAGATACTGGAGACTAAAAGAAATATCAATATAATGATTCAGCAATCATACTCATTTATTAAACCCTACCTTCTCTGTACAACTCCACCATCACATTTGATCTCTTTAGAGGTATTTGGGATAGCCAATTCTAATTTTTTTATGTTGGAAGGAGCTGTTGATAATGTGAGATAGGGGGATGGAGCTAGATGATGTTCTGGAGAGGCTGGCCTTCTGCATTTCAGGACTTATCTGGTCCAGGGACCCATCTGGAGGTTGTATGTTTCTGGAAAGTTACTCCAGTTCATGGAACCTTTGTAGAATCTCATATATCACCCTAGGTGCTCTTTATGATTGGCTGAAATGGTTTTGGTTGGGGGTTGGCAGGTTATGATAGGTATCAATGTGTAAATGAAGGTTGTGTAAGAGTGACCTCCAGAGTAACCTCTCAACTCTATTTGAACTTCCTAGTCACTGAAACCTTATTTGTTATGCTTATTTTCCACCCTTTGGTCAGCATGACATTGTTGATCCGTTAATGCCAGGGCCAGTCTCATCCCTGGGAATCATCTTCCACACTGCCAGAGAGACTTTCATCCCTGGATGTCATGCCCCATGTAGGGGGGAGGGCAATGATTTCACTTGCAAAGTTGGCTTAGAGAGAAAGAGGCCACATCTGAGCAACCAAAGAGGTCCTCCAGAAGTAACTTTTAGACATACCTATAGGTAGGCTAAGCTTCTCCACTACATACATAAGCTTCACAAGAGCAAGCCTCAAAATCAAGGGCTTGTCCTACTGATTTGGGTGTTCCTAATGTTTGACACAGGATCAGGGGATTGCGTGGTGTGGAGGTGGTTGATGGTTCAGCTGCGTGGGGTGTGTGGGGTGTTGTGAGTCATGGGGTAGGGGCAGGGACAGCATGCCTGAGGGTAGCTCGTTCCAGGAAGGCATCATGGCTTACTTCCTAGTTCCCATCTCCTCATCCATGCACTTCTGTGGGCTCTGGGCCTCCATTTGGAAAGAGGCACATTAGGCTGTTTGTATTAGCTGGACGATCTCTGGTTCTCTGCATCTCATTTCTTCAGCTTTTGCAACCAGGGCCTTCCTATATAGTGTAGGAGACCCTCCCAGGTCACTTGTACCATGGAATCACCTTCTCAGTCACCTTCCTGTCCCTTCTCTAGCTGTTCCTTAGAGCAGGAGTGAACTTGACCTATCCTATTCCATCATCTTCCAGGAACTCCCTAATGGTTTAACTTTATACACTATTTATATGGTGTAGTTCTATGGATATTAAAAAAAATTATTCTGGCACTGTATATATAATCTAACAGCTCCCCCTTTAATCGTATTCAGACATATATTTCAGTGCTGTTAGTTGCATTCACAATGTTCTGCTACCATCACCACCATTCATTACCAAAAACACTTCCATTATTCCAAGTAGGAACCCTGTACTTTCTTTTTGCATGGGCAGGCTCCGGGAACTGAACCCAGGTCTCTGGCAGGGCAGGTGAGAACTCTGTGACTAGAGCCACCATTGCCTACTCAGAATTCTGTGCATTTTAAGATTAACTTCCCATTCTCTATTCCCTCCTTGCTCCCTGGTAACATGTATTCTAGATTCTGACTATCGCCTTGAAGCTACATTTTCTTGATTCAGCACTTGCCCAGCTAATGTAGCCCTTTAACTGTTCTCTGTAGTTTTGAGGAAGGTTGCTGTCCTTAAGATTCCTCTACCACTTTTGCCTGAGTGGGTTGAAATGATAGCCATCCTCAAAATCAGCCCCCAGCAATCTGAAGTAGCTGATTAATAGTAGTGATCAGAGACCACAACTCTGAAGTTTTGAAGATTATGTCTTTACGTCCCACCCTGGCAACAAAAAGCTGTGCCAGGGACCTGAGCTCCAGACCCCACTGCTGCTGGCCTCAAGGCCAGGGGAAGGGGGGTGGTAGCTGTGGCAGGAAAGGTGAAACTCATTGTTATTTGTTACAATTTATCAGCTTCTTCCTCTTGCTCCTTCTTGGATCCTGAACAGTGATGCACTAGACTCTGTAGTTTCCTAATTGTTGATTCAAACAGTTCCTACCAGTTCAGTTGTTTTGGTGGAGGGACAGATTCCTAGAGCTTTCTTCCATCTTCCCATAATCCTCTCTGGGGCACATTTCTTGAAGCCTACTCCAAGGATGTGCTTATAAATTTTGGCGGTGTACTCCCTTATTCCCATCCTGTTGATGGCACAACAACCCTTCTTCTCACCATCCTTCTTTGTAGAAGCCATTCTGCCTGTACCAGGTTGGAAAGGAAGAACATGAAATATTGACTACAGTTTTTAAATATGATCCTTCCTGGACTTGTTGCCATCTGTCTAGTACACAAGAGATACTGTGGCCTCTTCTACCACCATTACTCTGGGGATTCTTTCTACTTCACTCCTATATTGAATTTTTAGTTTCCTACTCATTCATTTTGGTGGAAAACACCCTCTAGTTGCTTTCTTAGATGGTCTGACTTAGAAATAATTCATATAGTTGTGTTTTTATCTTACCCTTCTATTTCCTGTGTCTCCATATTCTGAGCCTGCAGGTGCCTGGGGCATGCTCTTTTCATAGCAGATGGCAGAAGCCCAAGAAGTTGAGCCAAAACAAGCAAGCACATTTATAGTCTCTATATGCAATGTAATCCACATTCTGTTGACTAGATAAGTCACAAGGCTGATCCCAACATCAGTGAGGAAGGAGTGAGCAAGGGCATGCAGGGAGGAAGAATTATGGACAAATATTATAAGTTACTGGACTTACAACAAAATTGTTGTTATCATTGTTAATTAGGGACAGTTGAGCAAGAGTTTGATTTTGTGGATAATAATTTATTCCAATGACACTAGTCAATGGGAAAATTTAAACTATTATAATAAAATAAAAAGTTCACAGCCTATAAAATAAAAATGCTCACAGCAATTCATATGGTATAGTATGAATTTATAAATATATATAGTACATTTAACAATAGTGAAAAAATCAATGAATAAATTAAGTTCAATAAATTAATCTATATTGTGATATAAAATAATTCTTATGAAAATTTGAGGTAAAATGATTAAAATCACTATCCAATATGCCTTGTAAGAATAACTGGGAAAAAAACAGGAAAAGGGGGAAAATGTGACAGAGAATTCTGTATGCTAAGGTGCTTTTTAATATATAAAATTATTTTAAGACATTTCTTTCTCATAAGAATTCCTGAACATGACTCCACTGGGTGAGTGTGCTGGTTTGAAATTGTTATGTACCCCAGAAGTGCCATGTTCCTTTAATCCTGATTTGATATTGTAAGGTATTATCTTTTGATTAGATTGTTTCCGTGGAGATGTGATACACCCAATTGTGGGTGTGACATTTTGATTAGATGGAAAAGGCCATGGTGGCTCAGCAGACTCCATACATTCAAGGTGGGTCTTAATTAGTTTAGTGGAGTCCTTCAAGGAGCTTACAAAGAGAGAGACAGATTAGAGCCAACATAGACACAGACATTTGGAGTTGCTTGGAGAATAGATGTTTGGAGATTGAGATAGAAGTAGTCTGGGTGCTAAGCAAGGACTCATAGAAATAGCCAGAACCTGAAAAGAAGAAATCTCCAACCTTGGGAGATGCTAAGCTAAAAATCCAGTTTTGACCTGCAGCAGATAAATGAGAACCTACAAACACTTAGAGAGGAAGCTACTCAGAACCTGGAAGCAACAGAACCAGGAACAAGAACCAGCAGACACCAGCCATGTGCCTTCCCATATGACAGACATTGGCCTTCCTTCAAAGTCAAGGTATCTTTCTCTGGATGCCTTAGTTTGGACATTTTTAAGACATTAGAACTGTAGACTTGTAACCACTTAAGTCCCCTTTATAAAAGTTGTTCCATTTCTGGTATATTGCATTCTGGCAGCTTTAGCAAACTAAAACAGTGAGCATAATCTGAAAAAGAAAAAAAGGTCTAAATAGATGAGTGGGTGTTTTATACTTCATAGGGTTGGCTCACACCAGAAAAACTTCTTTGAATGATTATTTTTTGGGCCACAGTTCTAGACTGGGCAGTGATGTAGTAAAAGGCTGTGCAGAATCCCACTGTTAGTTCTTTTGAAGCTGGAGTCTTGGGCTTCCTCATGCTGAGTTCCTCTGAGACTAAACAAGTCTGAGTGAGAAAGAAAATGGAAAGATTCTAGAATAAAATGTATTGTTTGTGTATATTAGCTTTGAATCACTTCTTTAGTGGAGACACTAAAAGGAGAGAATTTACAGTGAATTTTTGGGTGGCTAATCCACAACAAAGTCTGTCTATATCTCACTGTTCCATCTCTATGATATAGTTTATCAAACTCAAAAGCAAGGTAAGGGTGGGCCATGGTGGCTCAGCAGGCAAGAATGCTCGCCTGCCATGCTAGAGGACCCAGGTTTGATTCCCGGTGCCTGCCCATGTAAAAAAAAAAAAAGTGTTCCTGTGTGCAAACATGGCACATTATTATTGTATTCTTTCTACATTCCTACTTGGGATGCTACTGAAAGAGTTTCCATCTTTTTTAGTGGTTCCTCTTATAAAAACTCAGGGAATACATCTAAAAAACAATGTCCCCCATTTTTGTAAATTTGGAGGTTAAGAGATTGGATAGGCATGTCCATCCTGCACACACACACAGACGGTCATGAAAGGGGCAGAAACAGTCAAAGCCAAGAGCTCTGTGTTGAGCTGATGCTTTCTTTGTGGTTTCCATGGGGCTTAAATTTAACATCCTAACTCTATAACAATCTTGGCATAGCTTTTTTGAATTCTCTATTAGTTCTAATGATTTGGGGGCTGCTTTTTTTGGGGGGGGGTTCTTACTATACTATATTACCTGAAAACAATAGTTTTATCACATCCTTTTATGCCTTCTTTTCTTGCTTTATGGTATTAGAGAGGACCTCCAGGTTTATTTTAATAAAAGCCATTCTTGCCTTCTTCCTGGTATTAAATGAAATGTAAATAAATTTCTCCAACACTCATATTTGCTAAAGGTTTTTAGAAGATAACCCCTATTCACTTAAGGAAATGCTTTTCAATTTCTGGATCACTAATATTTTTTTACACAAATAGAGAATGGCATGTAAAATCATTGGCGTTTGTTGAGATAGACATCTGATATTACACTCTCAGAAAATTAATGTAGTGAATTACATTGATAGACATTTTAATGTACAACCATACATTCGTTCCTAGGATAACTCCATCTGCCTTTAAGACAGACATAGAAAATTGGCCCTCTGGATGAATTCCCTTCTAGTGTGCCTTCCTTTACTTCCTTGAGAAGTCAAACTGTTGAAAAACTAAATTTACCAATTCATATTCTGCTAGGTTTGTAGGAGTGAAACAAGTTTTTAAAATTCTCACAAATTTCATCAAAATTAAAAACCTTTTGTTTCAGATACCACCAAAAAGTGAAAAGATAACCCACAGAATGGGAGAAAATATTTGTGAATCATATATCTATAAGGCTCTGTACCAAGAATATATAAAGAATGCTTACAACTCAAAAAATATAAAGATGGGCAGACCACGGTGGCTCAGCAGGCAAAGTTTTTGCCTGCCATGCTGGAGACCCAGATTTGCTTCCCGGTACCTGCCCATGTAAAAAAATAAATAAATAAAATTAAAATAAATAAATAAAAAAGATAACTCAATTTTAAAATGGGCAAAGGAAATGAATACATTTCTCCAAGGAAGATATACAAATGGCTAATAAGCAGTGAAAAGATGCCCAACATCACTAGCCATCGGGGAATGCAAATTAGAAGCACAATGATGTACCATTTCACAGTCACTAGGATGGCTATAATATAAATAACAAGTGTTGGTAAGGATGGGGAAAAACTGGAACTCTCATGTATTGCCAATAGGAATGTAAAATGTGAAAAAGTTTGGCAGTTCATCAAAAAATTAAACATAGAATTACCTGTGACTCAGGTATTCCATTTTCTTGGTGTATACCCAAGATAACTGGAAATATGTTCATACATAAACTTTTACATGAATATGCATAGCAGCATTACTCATAATACTCAAAAGTGGAAACAACCCAAATTTCTATCATATGATAATTAGGCAATCAATATGTGGTCCAAGGAATAAAGTACTGGTACATGCTATAATAGGGATGAACCTTGAAAACATTATGCTAAGTGAAAGAAGTCAGTCAGAAAGGATCACAATTTTGTATGATTTTAATTGTATGAAATGTCCAAAATAGGCAAATCTATAGAGGCCAAAAGTAGATTAGTGGTTGCCTAGGGCTTGGACAGTTGCAAGGAAATGGGAAATGACTACTAATGAGTACAGGGTTTCTTTTGAGGGTGATAAAAAGGTTCTAAAATTGATCATTGTGAAGGTTGCATGACTGAATATATTGAAAATTCTTCAGTTGTACACTTGAAGTGGTGAATTTTATGGTATGTGAATTATGTATCAATAAAAATCCTATATTTTAAAATGTTTCATTTCTTTACTAATTTTTTTAAACTTTTTTTTATTGTATAGTATAACATATACACAAAGCAAAGACATAAAGAGCAATAGTTTTCAAAGCACTCTTCAACAAGTGGTTACAGGACAGATCACAGAGTTTATCATGGGCTACCATATGATCTTGTCATATTTTTCATTCTAGCTGCTCCAGAATATAGGAAGCTAGAGGGATTAAATATTTTTTTATCACCACAATTGACTTTTTTCCTTCTTTTTTTTGGTGAAAAATAACATATATACAAAAAAGGTATGAATTTCAAAGCAAGCACCAAAAATAGTTGTAGAACATATTTCAGACTTTGACATGGGTTACAATTTCATAATTTTAGGCTTTCACTTCTAACTGCTCTAAAATACTGGAGACTAAAAGAGATCGCAATTTAATGATTCAGCATTTATATTCATTTGTTAAACCCTATCTGCTATGTATAACTCCACCATCACCTTTGATCTTTCCATACCTCTCTTTAGGGTTATTTGGGCTATGGCGATTCTAAATTTTTGATATTGGAAGGGTCTGTCACTAATATGGGGTAGGGAGATGGAACTATCTGATGTTCTGGAAAGGCTGGGCTAAGTGTCAGGACTTACTGCACCAGGGACCCATCTGTAGGCTGTAGGTTTCTGAAAAGTTACTCTAGTGCATGGAACCCTTCTGGAATCTTATATATTGCCCTAGGTGTTCTTTAGGATTGGCTGGAATGGTCCTGGTTCGGGGTGGGCAGGTTATGACAGGTAGCAAGATCTACCTAACCTGAAGCTTTCATAAGAGCAACCTCCAGAGTAGCCTCTCGACTCTATTTGAACTCTCTCTGCCACTAATACTTTATTAATTACACTTCTTTTCCCTCTTTTGGTTAGGATGGAATTGTTGATCCCATGGTGCCAGGTCTGGATTCATCCCTGGGAGTCATCTCATATTGCCAGGGAGATTTTCACCCCTGGATATCATATCCCACATATGGGGGAAGGCAATGATTTCACTTGCAGAGTTGGACTTAGAGAGACTGAGGCCACATCTGAGCAACAACAGAGGTCCTCCATAAGTAACTCTTAGGCATGCCTATAGGTAGTCTAAACTTCTTCGCTACCTACATAAGCTTCACAAGAGTAAGTTTCCTGATCAAGGGCATGGCCTATTGATTTGGATGCCCCTAAAGTTTGACAGGTATCAGGGGATTTCCTGATGGTAAGGTTTAATAGTGCCATATTCTTTCTCCCCTTCCTCAGGGGGCTTTGCCAATACTTTTTGATTATATTATACTTAATATACTGTAAGATGTTTCCAGGCATTACAAAAATCTATACAGGGTTAAAGGACCTCTTTCTTATTCTGTGCTCCCTATGTTTCAATTGTTCAAATGAGCTATACAGATAGGTTGAATTAGATTATGCACTACAGAAAATTTCAGTGCTAGATCAAATAAACTTTTCTTCCATTGGTCTCAAAGAGTATGTGTGGTTCTAAAATATAGACACTGTCTTTCTTACCCCTATGTTGTGAATTACTTTAACCCCAAACTGTTGGGCTTCATTCTTATCTCTAAATATCAGGTTATATATATATATATAACAGCCTCTCAAATTCCAGAAATCTTAATTACTATTCCAGAGTTAATGTGTCTGCTCTAAAAGCTTACAACATAGGCCCCTGATTTCTTATAAACATTTTCTAAAGGTGACCATACTATTGTTGTTCTTTTGTTCCTAGCTTATTTTGTCTCACCAAATGTCCCACATGTTCATTCACATCATTGCATGCCTCACGACTTTGTTCCTTTTTGTAGCAGCACAACGCTTGTTCATAAGTATGCACCATTGTTTGCCAATCTACTCCATCAGTGCATCCTTCAGCCACATGCATTCATCAGACATCATGTAGAAGGCCCAAGGTCCACAGTCCATCAACATTCTCAATTTTAGATAATTTCATTGTTCCCAAGAAAAAGAAAATAGGAAATCTCAACAAATAGGAAATCTAAACTTCCTTTTAACTCTTGTCCCTCACCCCGTTTTTTGCCTCTGCTGTTGCTGTGGTAGTGCTGATGGTTTCCTTTTGAACATAGCCCATAGCATGCAATAGCAGTTTTCCCCCTGTATCCTGGACTTAAACACTCTTTATACAAGAATGATATCTTTGAAGTAATTCTTATGAGAACTCATTCACATTTCTAGTGTGAATCAGTGGGACTCGTAGGGCTATACAACTCCTTCCAATCTTACTCATCTTCAATAAGGTAATATTACTTCTAGACCCACTAGAGAATCAAATTCGCTCCTATCTATTCTCTTACATTGGAGTTCAACCGCATTAACTAACAGTTCACCCATCTCTCGTTTCTATGTAACTCTAAGTCCCCTATATTCTGTATTATAAGCCTCTGGTTTTACCTTTATGCTGGTCATAACAGTGGAATGATGCAGTATCTATCCTTTTGTGTCTGGCTGATTTCACTCAGCATTATGTCCCCAAGTCTCATCCATCTTGTCATGTGCTTCAGGATATCATTTTGTCTTACTGCTGCATAATATTCCATCATATGTATATACCACATTTTGTTGATCCACTCCTCTGTTGATGGACATTTGGCTTGTTTCCTTCTTTTGGCAATTGTGAATAATGCTGCTATGAACAAAGGCATGCAAATGTCTGTTTGTGTCATTGCTTTCAGCTCTTTTGGGTATATACCAAGTAGTGCTATTGCTGGGTCATAGGGCAACTCAATATTTAGTTTCTTAAGGAAACACTAAATAGTCTTCCATAGTGACTGCACCATTATGCATTCCCACCAGCAGTGCATAAGTGTCCCAGTTTCTCCACATTCTCCCCAACATTTATAGTTTCCTGTTTGTTTAATAGCAGCAATTCTTATAGGTGTGAAGTGATATCTCAATGTAGTCTTGATCTGCATTTCCCTTATAGCCAATGAAAATGAACATCTCTTCAAGTGCTTTTGAGCCATTTGTATTTGCTCTTCAGAAAAATGCCTATTCATATCTTTAGTCCATTTTGTAATTGGGTTGTTTGTTCTTTTATTGTTGAGTTGTATGATTTCTTTGTATATACAAGAAATCAAACCTTTGTCTGACATATAATTTGCAAATATTTTGTCCCATTGAGTTAGCTGCCTCTTTACCTTTTTAAAAATTTTTTATTAACTAAAAAAATTACAAGAAAGAAAAACAAACATTCCTAATATATGCTCATTCTGTTCTACATATATAATCAGTAATTCACAATATCATCACGTAGTTGCATCTTCATCATCATGATCATTTCTTAGAACATTTGCATCAATTCAGAAAAAGAAATAAAAAGACAACAGAAAAATAAAACGAAAACAGAAAAAAATTTTTTTTACATACCATACCCCTTACCCCTCCCTTTCATTGATCAATAGCATTTCAAACTAAATTTATTTTAACATTTGTTCCCCTATTATTTATTTTTATCTCCTATGTTCTACTTATCTGTTGACAAGGTAGATAAAAGGAGCATCAGACACAAGGTTTTCACAATCACACAGTCACATTGTTAAAGCTATATCATTATACAATCATCCTCAAGAAACATGGCTACTGGAACACAGCTCTACATTTTCAGGCAGTTCCCTCCAGCCTCTCCATTACATCTTGGATAACAAGGTGATACCTACTTGATGCGCAAGAATAACCTCCAGGATAACCTCTCGACTCTGTTTGGAATCTCTCAGCCATTGACACTTTGCTTCATTTCACTCTTCCTCCTTTAGGTCAAGAAGGTTTTCTCAATCCCTTGATGCTGGGTCTCAGCTCATTCTAGAGTTTTTCTCAATCCCATGATGCTGAATCTCAGCTCATTCTGGGATTTCTGTCCCACGTTGCCAGGAAGGTCCACACCCCTGGGAGTCATGTCCCACATAGACAGGGGGGAGGGTGGTGAGTTTGCTTGTTGTGTTGGCTGGAGAGAGTGGCCACATCTGAGCAACAAAAGAGGTTCTCTTGGGGGTGACTCTTAGGCTTAATTTTAAGTAGGCTTGACCTATCTTTTGTGGGGTTAAGTTTCATTGAACATACCCCAAGACTGGGGGCTCAGCCTATAACTTTGGTTGTCCACATTACTTGTGAGAATATCACGAATTCAACTTTGGGAGGTTGAAATTTCCCCTGTTCTCACCATTCTCCAAAGGGGACTTTGTGAATACTTTCCCACTCACTGATCAAATCACTTTGGGATTTATTGGGGCATCACTCTGGACAAACCAACAAAATCTCATGTCCTACCCAAGGTTCCATGTACTTATGTTGTTCAACCAACTATCTACATAAGTTATATTAGGAGATAAACTAGTCAACATATAAATTTTGTACCAAATAAACATTTTTTTGTTTGGGAAACGAAACAAAAATGGATTTTTAATCCATTCTGCCAGTCTATGTCTTTTGATTGGGGAGTTTAATCATTAAAATTTAGTGTTATTACTGTATGAGTAGTGCTTTCTTCTACCATTTTGCCTTCTGGATTTTATATGTCATATCTAATTTTCCTTCTTTCTACCTTTACTCATAGTCTTCCTTTCTACACTCTTCTCCACACCTCTCTCTTCTGTCTTTTCATATCTGTCTCTAGTGCTCCCTTTAGTATCTCTTGCAGAGCTGGTCTCTTGGTCACAAATTTGCTCAGTGATTTTTTGTCTGAAAATGTTTTAATTTCTCCCTCATTTTTGAAGGACAATTTTGCTGGATACAGAATTCTTGTTGGAAGTTTTTCTCTTTTAATAATTTAAATATATCATCCCACTGTCTTCTCACCTCCATGGTTTCTGCTGAGAAATCTATGCATAGTCTTATTGGGTTTCCCTTGTACATGATGGATTGCTTTTCTCTTGCTGCTTTCAAGATCCTCTCTTTCTCTTTGACCTCTGACATTCTGATTAGTAAGTGTCTTGGAGTATGTCTTTTTGGATCTATTCTCTTTGGTGTATGCTGCACTTCTTGGATCTGTAATTTTAAGTCTTTCATAAGAGTTGGGAAGTTTTCAGTGATAATTTCCTCCATTAGTTTTACACCTCCTTTCCCCTTCTCTTCTCCTTCTGGGACACGCACAACACGTATATTCATGCGCTTCATATTGTCTTTCAGTTCCCTGAGTCCCTGCTCATATTTTCCCATTTTCCCCTATATTTTCTTTTTCTTGCTGGATTTCAGATGTTCTGCCCTCCAGTTCACTAGTCCTATATTCTGTCTCTTGAAATCTACCATTGTAGGTTTCCATTGTTTTTTTCATCTCTTCTACCGTGCCTTTCATTCCTATAAGTTCTGTGATTTGTTTTTTCAGACTTTTGATTTCTTCTTTTTGTTCATCCCTTGCCTTCTTCATATCCTCCCTCAATTCATTGATTTGGTTTTTGATGAGGTTTTCCATGTCTGTTCGTATATTCTGAATTAATTGTTTCAGCTCCTGTATCTCATTTGAATTGTTCATTTGTTCCTTTGACTGGGCCATATCTTCAATTTTCCTGGTGTGATTTGTTATTTTTTGCTGGTGTCTAGGCATTTAATTACCTTAATTAGTTTATTCTGGAGAGTGTTTTCACTTCTTTTACGTAGGGTTTTCTTGCTGGATGAATTTGTTGTCTATCTGTTCTTTGACATTCAGTTCAGCTTTATCTGAACCTCTAGCTTAGGTTTTGTTTAACAGAGGAGAATTTTTCAGTTCTTGTTTTCTTGATTCTTGCCCTGCTTGTATGGTGCCTTTCCCCCCCAGACTTAGGAGGGTCTACTTAGGTATTATAGACCCCAGCCAGATTTTCCCAGACCAAACTGGCCTCCCATCAGGAGGGAAGAGTCACCTGTGTTGGTTTTCCCTGAGGGTGAGACCCAGCAGGTTAAAAGACTTTCCTGTGAAGTCTCTGGACTCTGTTTTTTTTATCCTGCCCAGTATGTGGTGCTTGTGTGCTTGCAGGTCCCAACAGCATAAGATGATGCGGTACCTTTAACTTTGGCAGACTCTTCCTGCTGGGGGTGTGGTGGAGACAGAGGAGAGGTTGTAGGCTAGTTTTAATGGCTTCAAATTACCAAGCCCTGGCATCTGAATTCCTCAAGAAAGGGATTCCACCTGAGTTGGGCTTCACCCCTCCCCTGGGGAAGGCACAGTCTCGAGACAAGCCCTCAAATGAGCTCGTTTCTGCCTGTGCTTGGGGCAGTTGCAGCCTGGCACTGCATCCAAAGGCAGTCAAGCCTTTGTAGAAACACAGTCACACAAAAACCTCTGTTTCCTTCTTTTTCCCCCCTTTTTCCATAAGCCCTGCCCCCTTGGTGCCAGTGCTAAAATGAGCGACCTCCGCTTTGACCAGGTTCACCTGAGCTGGGGGCCTATTTTTAGTAGTCAGAATTTGTTAATTAATGCCACAATTGCTGTTTGGTTGGGCTCAGCTGCTGCTGCTGGTAAAGTCTCTTTCCTTCCCCCTCTGGGAAGCAGCCTGTGGGGGAGGGGCACTGGCCGCCATGGCTTGGGGAACTCACTGTTCTGGGGGGCATGCAGCCTGTCCAGCTGGTCCAGACTGGGGTACGCTATGTGTCTGGTCATTGATGTGGCCCCAGGAGCTGTTCTGTACTGTTTCTGGTAGTTGTTTTGGAGGACGAACTAAAATGCACACATTGTTAAGCCACCATCTTGGCCTGGAAGTCCACAGACTTCCCTCTTTACCTTTTTGACAAAGTCTTTTGAGGTGCAGAATCATTTGACTTTGAGGGGTTCCTATTTATCTACTTTTTCTTTTGTTGCTTGTGCTTTGGGTGTAAAGTTTAGGAAGCTACCTCCTAATACTAGGTCTTGAAGATATTTCCCTACATTTTCTTCTAGAAGGTTTATGGTGCTAGTTCTTATATTTAGGTGTTTGATTCACTTTGAGTTAATTTTTGTGTGTAAGATAAGGGTCCTCTTTCATTCTCTTGGCTATTGATATCCAGCTCTTCCATGCCCATTTATTGAAAAGACTCTTTTGTCCCAGTTCAGGGGATTTGGGGGCCTTGTCAAAAATCAATTGACCATAGATTTGGTCATCTATTTCTACACTCTTGATTCAGTTTCGTTGGTCAATGCTTCTGTCTTTGTGCCAGTACTATGCTGTTTTGACCACTGTGGCTTTATAACGGGTTTTAAAGTCAGAGAGTGTTAATTCTCCCACTTCATTCTTCTTTTTTTAGGATGCTTTTAGCTATTTGGGGTCTCTTTCCCTTCCAGATGAATTTGGTAGTTAACTTTTCCAAATCTTCAAAGTAGGTTGTTGGAATTTTGATTGGTACTCTGTTGAATCTGTAGATCAATTTGGATAGAATTGACATTTTAACTATATTTTGCCTCCCTGTCCATGAGCAGGTGATATCTTTCCACCTGTTTAGATGTCCTTTAATTTATTTTAGCAATGTTATGTAGTTTTCTGTGTACAAGTTCTTTACGTCCCTAGTTAAGTTCATTCCTAAATATTTGATCTTTAGTTCCTATTTTGAATGGAATTTTTTCCTTGGGTGACCCCTCAGCTAGGTCATTGCTTGTGTATAGATATGTTACCGACTTTTGCACATTAATTTTATATCCTGCCACCTTGCTGAATTTGTTTATTAGCTCAAGTAACTTTGCTGTGGATTTCTCAGGATCTTCCTAGTATCATATCATCTGTAAATAATGAAATTTACTTCTTCCTTTCCAATTTGGATTCCTTTTATTTCTTTGTCCTGCCTGATTCCTCTAGCTAGAACTTCTAGCACAATGTTGAATAATCGAGGTGACACTGGGCATCCTTGTCTTGTACCTGATCTTAGGGGGAGAGCTTTCAGACTCTCTCCATTGAGTACTACTCTGGCTATCGGTTTTTCATATATTCCCTTTATCATATTGAGGTAGTTACCTTTGACTCTTATCTTTTGGAGTGTTTTTATCAGAAAAGGATACTGAATTTTGTCAAATGCTTTTTCAGCATCAGTCAAGATGATCATGCGATTTTTCCCTTTTGATTTGTTAATGTGCTGTAATACATTAATTGATTTTCTCGGATTGAACCAGCCTTGCATTCTTGGTATAAACCCCACTTAGTCATGGTGTATACTTCTTTTAATGTCCTGTTGGATTTGATTTGCTAATATTTCATTGAGAATTTTTGCATTTATGTTCATTAGGGAGGTTGTTCTGCAGTTTTCCTTTCTTATAGCATCTTTAACTGGTTTTGGTATTAAAATGATATTTGCGTCATAAAATGAGTTAGGTAGAGTTCTTTTTTCCTCAAATTTTTGTAAAAGTTTGAGCAGGATTGGTTTTAGTTCTTTCTAGAATGGTTGATAATATTACCCTGTGAAGCCATCTGGCCCTGGGCTTTTCTTTGTATAAAGATTTTTGATGACTGATTGAATCTCTTTACTTGTGATTGGTTTGTGGAGATCTTCTATTTCTTCCTGACTCTTAGCTTATTCCTGTGCCTCCAGGAATTTGTCCATTTCATCTAAGTGTTCTTGTTTGTTGGCCTATAGTTGTGCATAGTATCCTCTTATGATTTCTTTTGTTTCTTCAGGGTTTTTGGTAATGCACCCCTTCTCATTTCTGATTTTATTTGCATCCTCTCACTTTTCTCTTTGTCAGTCTTGCTAGTGGCCCATCAGTTTGATTGATTTTCTCAAAGAACCAACTTTTGGTTTTTATTAATTCTTTCTATTGTTCTTTTGTTCTCCCATTCATTTATCTCTGCTTCTTTTTTATTTCTCTTCTCCTATTTGCTTTGGGGTTAGTTTGCTGTACTTTCTCAAGTTCCTTCAGATTTGCTGTTAAGTCCTCTGAGTTTTGCTCTTTCTTGTTTTTTAATATAGGCATTTAGGGCAATAAATTTCCCTCTCAGCACAGCCTTTTCCACATCCCATAAGCTCTGATAAATTGTATTCTCATTTTCATTCATCATCAGACAGCTACTGATTTCTCTAGCAATTTCCTCATTGACCCACTGGTTCTTTAAGAGTGTGTTATTTAATCTACATATATTTGTGAATGTTCTTGTTCTTTGGTGGTTATTGAGATCCAGCTTCATCCCATTTTGGTCAGAGACAGTGTTTTGAATAATTTCAATATTTTTATATTCATGAAAACCTGTTTTTGTGTCTCAGCATATGATCTATCCTGGAGAATGTTCCATGAGCAGAATATGGAGCATAATGTTCCATTAGAGAAGAATATATATCCTTCTGCTTTGGGGTGCAATGACTTATACATGTCTGTTAGGTCTAATTCATTTATCAAGTTATTTACCTTCTGTATTTCTTTCTTGATCTTCTGTCTTGTAGTTTTACCTATAGAGGAGAGTGGTGTATTGAAGTCTCTATTACTATTATTGTTGGAACATTTATCACTTCCTTCAGTTTTGCCAATGTCTTTCTCATGTACCTTGGAGCTCCTTGTTAGGAGCATAAACATTTATTATTGTTATATCTTCATGGTGAATTGACCTTTTAATTGGTATATAGTGTCCTTCTTTGTCTCTTTTGATGTCTTTATATTTAAAGTCCATTTTGTTCGATATTAGTATAGCTACTCCTGCTTTATTTTGGTTACAACTTGCATGGGAGATCTTTTTCCATCCTTTCACTTTCAATCTATTTGTTTCCTTGTGTCTAAGATGAGCCTCTTGTAAGCAGCATATAGCTGGTATGTTTCTTAATCCATTCTGCCAATCTGTATCTTTTAATTCGTGAATTTAGTCCATTAACATTCAAAGTTATTACTGAAAAGGCATTTCTTGTTTCCACCATCTTATCTTTTAAATTTTATTTGTCAGATTCATATGTTGTTTTCCTCTTTCTCTTTGTATTCTTTAAAGTACCCTTTGTGATAGTCTTTAATTCTGTGCCCTCCTCAAACCTCCCTCTCCTGTCTTTTTTTTTTTTCCAGCTGGTAGAACTCCTTTTAGTATTTCTTGTAGGGCCGGTCTCTGGTTGACAAATTCTTTCAGGACCTCTTTATCTATGAAAACTTTAATCTCTTCTTCAATTTTTTTTCATGGGTAGGCACCAGGAATTGAACCCAGGTTTCTGGCATGGCAGGCAAAAACTCTACCGGCTGAGCCACCATGGCCCGATCTCCCTCAATTTTGAAGGACAATTTGGCTGGGTACAGAATTCTTGGCTGGAAGTCTTTCTCTTTCAAGATCTTGAATATATCATACCACTGCGTTTTCACCTCCAGGGTGCTAGTTGAATAGTCTAAACTCAGTCTTATTTGGTTTCCCTTGTGTAGTAGATTGTTTTTCTCTTGCCACTTTCAGGATTTTCTGCATCTCTTCAGCATTTGATAGACTGATTAGTATGTGCCTTGGGAAAGGCATATTTGGATTTATTCTGTTTGGAACTCTTTGGGTTTCTTTGACTTGCATATTTAAGTTCTTTATGAGGGCTGGGAAGTTTTCCTCCATTATATCCTCAACTACTCTTCCTAGCCCCTTAGTCTTCTCTTCTTCTGGGACACCAATGATTCTTATATTTGCATGCTTTTTTTTGTCTGTCATTTCCCTGAGTTCCCATTCCATTTTTTTCCCACTCTTTTTGGCATTGGCTGTTTTGAGTCTTCAATTATCCTAGACTCCATATCACTTATTCTTTCTTCTGTCTCTTCAAATCTGGTGTTGTGAGCCTCTATTATGTTTTTTACTTGGTCAACAGAGTCTTTAATCTCTGTGATTTCTGCTATTTTTCTATTTATTATTTCAAATTCTTCCTTGTGCTTTTCTACTGTCTTCCTGATCTCCTTTATATCATTTGCTATCCTGCTTATTTTATTAAGTAGAGTTGTATGAACATCTTTGATTAGTTGTTCCATTATCTGTGTCTCCTCAGGGGCTTTAATTTGGTCATTAGGCAGGGCTATATCTGTCTGCATTGTGATATGCTTAGTGATCTTCTGCTGTCTTCCTTGCATGTAGATGTCTTGATTGATTTACTTTGGGAGTTGATTTCTTTCAGTAGTCTAAGGCCTTGTGTTTGTGGGATGGTTGTACAGCAGGGAGCAGGACATGGGTTGGAGAACTGAGTATAGTGATTTCTTTCAGGACAGGTATGGGTGCAGGTTGGGGATGTTATGCTGATGCTTGTGAATGTGGGTGCCCAGCGGTCAGGGATGATGTAGCTGTGCGCATGCACCAGTCTGGGGGTCTTAACCCTGGTTTGCACTGGTCTAAGGCATGGGGCCCTTTGTGCGTATGCATACAGCCATGGCAACAGGTCAGCATTACATCTTTGTGGATTGGAGGCAGATGAGACTCAGCTGCACAGGTTGGCACTTTCACAGATCTGGGAAGTGAAGCTGAGATCCGTGTGCATGAGCGGTTCTAAGACTGCTGCAAAGTGAGGTTCTAAGACTGCTGTAAAGTGCGGTTCCCAGAGCTGAATGACATGTTTGGGAGCCCTTGGGCATGCGTAGGCCTGGGAGTGCTATAAATGGATATGCAGAGCTAAGGCGGGGAGGAGTGAGGCTGTGTGACACTATGGGTGGGGATGGTTGAGGGAGTAAGGGGTAGCCTAGGTATGGAGGTTGGTGCCCACAGCCTTTATGCACTTGCAACAGCCCTCAGGGAACAGGGATGGGGAGGTAGTGCTCAGGGGGCTTTAAGAGAGGTGGACTGGGCTGCACTTGGGGTGGGGGTGTGGGGCAGATATGTTCACTTGGGGCTGGTGTGGTGGGGATACCTGGAACGCAGGGAACGGGAGTGGATGATGGGGTTTGTGTGCATGGGGTGTGTGGTGAGTCGCTGGTCACGGGGCTGCGCTGGTAAGGGTAGCACACCCAAGGAATGCAGCCTGGCTTACTTCCTATTCTCACGCTCCCATCTGTGCACTCCTGTGGGCTCCATAGCTCCATGCCTCTATGCCAGGCTCCAGCCTTCTGCCTCTCAGTTCCTCAGCCTCTGCAACCAGGGCTGCCACATGTGGTGCAGAAGGCTCTCCCAGGTCACCCGCACTCCCGAATCACCACCTCAGTTGCCCTCCTGTCCTTTCTCTAACTTTTCCGTGGAGCAGAGCTAAACTCGAGCTAGTCCATTCTTTACTGTTATTTTAAAGATAGAAGTTATGCAGATACCATTTTCCCACTGCTTTTGTTGATGCTATTTCAAGCAAGGTTATGTGGCATGTTCCAGTGTCAACTACTAGCTAGGAAAATATTAAAAATCCAATGCAGAGGCAGTGATGAAGCCTTCCTGATAGCTAGATAGTTATATTCAATATTGTATATATAACAGTTCCAGAGGTGGCCTCATATCATTCCATCTTTCTGACTGTGGTAGAAATGTGTTGCAGAAATAGCACCCCCACTGGTGGGCCAATGTATTAGTTTGTTATACTGCTGGAATGCAATATACCAGAAATGGAATGCCCTTTTTAAAGGGAATTTAATAAGTTGCAAATTTTCAGTCCTAAGCCTACAAAATGTCCAAACTGAGGCATCCAGGGAAGATATCTTAATTCAAGGAAGGCCGATGCATCTGGAATGCCTCTCTCAGCTGGGAAGGCACATGGTTGGCATCTGCTGGTCCCTTTCTCCTGGGCTCCATTGCTTTCAGCCTCTGTTTCCTGTAGGGATTCTTCACTTGACATCTGTGGGCCTTCACTTAGTTCCTCCAGAACACAACTCTGGGTTCTGGCCTGCTTCAGCATCTCATGGGAAGGCACACAGCAAGGTCCACCAGACCCTGCATCTCCAAATGTCTATGTCTCATGTCAGTTCTGTCAGCTCTGAAGTAACTGCACTCTGAGAATCCACCTCTGCTCTTTGTCAGTTCTGATGTTTCTTCAAAATATTTCCCCTTTTAAAGGACTCCAATAGACTAATCAAAACCCACCTCGAATGGGAAGAGTCACATCTCCATCGAATCAAAAGGTCACACCCACAATTGGAGACATCACATCTCTGTGAAGATAATCTAGTCAAGTTTCCACCATACAGTATTGAATCAAGATTACAAGAAATGGCTGCTCTCACAAGATTGGATCAGGATTAAAGAATGGCTTTTCTGGTGTACCTAATAGCTTCAAACAGTCATATTCCACCTTCTGGACCCCCCCAAAAGACATGTTTTTCCATATATAACATACATTTACTCTATCACAATATAAAAAAAGCCATAAACCATTTCAGTAGCAATAAAAATGCAATACAAAGTCGAAACAGTACAAAATTCTCTTCTGGCTATGGTCCTTTGAAACTCAAAACAAGTTATCTGCTTCCAATATACAAAGAGGGGGCAGTCATAGGATACATGTATCCATTGCTATAGGGAGAAATTAAAAGAAAAACAGGGGTCACCAGACCGAAACAGTTCTGAAGATCTGCAGGGCAAACTCCATTGGATTTCAAAGTCTGAGAGTCATTTATCCTTGGGGCTTTAGGAAGCAGGAATCCCACTCTTTCCAAGAGCCTACGCAAGCAGCCTTATTCTCTCTCCAAATGCTGGGGTGAGTTGCAACACTGGGCTTGTTGGGGTGACCACCTTTTTCTGAGCTCCACCTTCTCCAAATGTTGGGGCAGCACCCAGGATCTCTGCCATCTCCAGGGTACATGCTCAACCCCTCCAGAACAATTGGGTGGCACCCAGGTTCCCCCCAATTCCCAGTTTATGTGCTCCACACTCTCCAATGCCTGGGGCATCACAATTATTCCTAAGCAAGTAAGTTGAAGGCCTGCCCTCTGCTTCTGGGGCAAAACCACCCTTTCCACATGCATGGATGGGTCTGGTCTCCTGGCCCGAGATTTCCTGGTTCCAGACCCTAGCCTCCATGATTCCGCCTCTGAAGCCAGTTTTCATTCATTTTGTCCATTTTATGTCCCTTTTAGTCCAGACTGGCAGTGGTTCCACTTATACAGATCCCACAACACTCTTTTTGGGGTTTTCTATGTAATATGCAAGGATCATGACCATCAGACTTTCCACAAATCCTTTCTGGATAAACCCATTTCCAATCCTGGCTTTTCCTGAAATGGCTGACTGGTTTCATGCTTGGTTAAATCCTCATGTGGGGTCCTATTCATTGGGGTCTCACTTTTTGGAAGCCTGGAATTTTCCAGACCATCAATTTCATTTTCTTTGTACCTGAGAGTTCAGTTCTCAACTTATCTCTTTCCTGTTGCATTTTACTATAAGCTGCAAGGAGCAGCCAGACTGCATTTTCCATATTTAGTTTGGAAATTTCTTCTGCTAAATATCAAGTTCATCATTCTCAAATCCTGCCTTCCATCCACAAAGAATGTGTCCTTCCAGTTTGCAATAATACATTCATCATTTCTGTCAAAGCCTTATCAGAAGTATCCTTAGAGTCCACATTTCTATCAATAGTCTCTTGAAAGCATTCTAGGCCTTCTCTATGAAGATCCTCACAACTGTTCCAGAATCTTCCCCTTATCCATTTAAAAAGCCATTCCTGTATGTTTGGCATTTGCAAATTGCAGCACCCCACTTCTCTGGTACCAAAATCTGTATTAGTTTGTTAAGCTGCCAGAATGCATTATACCATAAATGAAATAGCTTTTTAAAAGGGAATTTAATACGTTGCAAGTTTAGAGTTCTAAGCCTATAAAAATGTCCAAACTAAGGCATCCAAGAAAAGATAACTTTAATTCAAGAAAGACTGATGGGTCTGGAACTACTCTGTCCACTGGGAAGGCACGTGGCTGCATCTGCTGGTCCTGGGCTCCATTGCTTTCAGCCTCTCTTTCCTGTGGGGATTCCTTATTTGGCATCTGTGGGCTTTCACTTAGCTCCTCCAGAACCCAACTCTGTGTTCTGGCCTGCTCAGTATTTCATGGGAAGGCACACAGTGACATCTGCCAGGCCCTGCATTTTCAAATATCCAGATCTTGCATCGATTCTGTCAGCTCTGAAGTAACTGCCGTCTAAGCATCCACCTCTGCTCTGTGTCAACTCTGAGGTTTCTTAAAAATGTTTCCCCTTTTAAAGGACTCCAATAAACTAAACAAGACCCACCTTGAATGGGCCATCTAGTCTAAAGTTCACACCCACAATTGGGCATATCACATCAATGTGGAGATCATTTAATCAAAAGTTTCTGCCCTACAGTATTGAAGCAGGATTAAAAGAAATGGCTGCCCTTGCAAGATTGGATCAGGATTAAAACATGGCTCTTTTGGGGTACATAATAGCTTCAAACTGGCACAGCCAGTTTGACAAACTTTTTATTGGAGTCATTCCTAAATGCCCATTCTAGATCTCATTACTCTAAGACTTTTCTTAATTTTTGTGTCTTCATGCTGAATTGTTCCTTTTATTAGCACATAATATCCGTCTTTGTCTCTTTTAACTGTTGTACATTTGAAGTCTAATTTGTTGGATATTAGTATAGCTACTCCTGCTCTTTTCTGGTTGTTATTTGCATGAAATATCTTTTCCCAACCTTTCACTTTCAACCTATGCTTATCTTTGGGTCTAAGATGTGTTTCCTGTAGACAGCATATAGAAGGATCCTGTTTTTTAATCCATTCTGCCAGTCTATGTCTTTTGATTGGGGAGTTCAATCCATTAACATTTATTGTTATTACTGTACGGGTAGTACTTTCTTCTACCATTTTGCCTTTAGGATTTTATATGTCATATCTAATTTTCCTTCTTTCTACACTCTTCTCCACACCTCTTTCTTTTGTCTTTTCATATCTGTCTTTAGTATTTCTTGCAGAGCTGGTCTCTTGGTCACAAATTCTCTCAGTGATTTTTTGTCTGAAAATGTTTTAATTTCTCCCTCATTTTTTATGGACAGTTTTGCTGGGGATAGAATTTTTGGTTGGCAGTTTTTCTCTTTTAGTAATTTAAATATATCATCCCACTGTCTTCTCGCCTCCATGGTTTCTGCTGAGAAATCTATACATAGTCTTATTGGGTTTCCCTTGTATGTGATGGATTTCTTTTCTCTTGCTGCTTTCAAGATCCTCTCTTTCTCTTTGACCTCTGACATTCTGATTAGTAAGTGTCTTGGAGTACGTCTATTTAGATCTATTCTCTTCGGGGTACGCTGCACTTCTTGGATCTGTAATTTTAAGTCTTTCATAAGAGTTGGGAAATTTTCAGTGATAATTTCCTCCATTAGTTTTTCTCCTCCTTTTACCTTCTTTTCTTCTTCTGGGACCCTCACTACACGTATATTCATGCGCTTCATATTGTCATTCAGTTCCCTGAGTCCCTGCTCATATTTTCCATTTTTTCCCTATAGTTTCTATTTCTTGTTGGATTTCAGATGTTCCATCCTCTAGTTCACTAATCCTATCCTCTGCATCCCGAAATCTACCATTGTATGTTTCCATTGTTTTTTTTCATCTCTCCTACTGTGCCTTTCATTCCTATAAGTTCTGTGATTTGTTATTTCAGACTTTCCATTTCTTCTTTTTGTTCATTCCTTGCCTTCTTCATATCCACCCTCAATTCATTGATTTGGTTTTTGATGAGGTTTTCCATGTCTGTTCGTATATTCTGAATTAATTGTTTCAGCTCCTGTATCTCATTTGAATTGTTGGTTTTTTCCTTTGACTGGGCCATATCTTCAATTTTCCTGGTGTGATTTGTTATTTTTTGCTGGTGTCTAGGCATTTAATTACCTTAATTAGTTTATTCTGGAGAGTGTTTTCACTTCTTTTACGTAGGGTTTTCTTGCTGGATGAATTTGTTGTCTATCTGTTCTTTGACATTCAGTTCAGCTTTATCTGGACCTCTAGCTTAGGTTTTGTTTAACAGAGGAGAATTTTTTGGTTCTTGTTTCCTCGTTTCTTGCCCTGCTTGTATGGTGCCCCCACCACCCTTAGGAGGGTCTACGTAGGTATTATAAACCCCAGCCAGGTTTTCCCGGACCAAATTGGCCTCCTATCATGGGGAAGGAGTCACCTGCATTGGTTTTCCCTGAGGGTGAGACCCAGCAGGTTGAAAGACTTTCCTGTGAAGTCTCTGGACTCTGTTTTTCTTATCCTGCCCAGTATGTGGCACTTGTCATCCTGTGGGTCCCAACAGCATAAGACAATGTGGTACCTTTAACTTTGGCAGACTCTTCCTGCTGGGGGTGTGGTGGAGACAGAGGAGAGGTTGTAGGCTGGTTTTAATGGCTTCAAATTACCAAGCTCTGGTGTCTGAATTCCTTGAGGGAGGGATTCCACCTGAGTTGGGCTTCACCCCTCCCCTGGGGAAGGCACAGGCTTGAGACAAGCCCTCAGATGAGCTTGTTTCTGCCTATGCTGGGGACAGTTGCAGCCTGAGAAGTTCTGCCACTGAATCCAGAGGCAGTCAAGCCTTTGTAGAAACACAGCCACAAAAACCTATGTTTCTTTTCTTTTTTTCTTTTTCCGTTAGCCCAATGAGTGACCTCCACTTTGAACAGGTTCACCTGAGCTGGGGGCCTATTTTTAGTATTCAGAATTTGTTAATTAATGCCACAATTGCTGTTTGGTTGGGCTCAGCCCCTTCTGCTGTTAAAGTCTCTTTCCTTTCCCCTCTGGGAAGCAGCCTGTGGGGGAGGGGCACCAGCTGCCATGCCTTGGGGAACTCATAGTACTGGGGAGGCCCACAGCCTGTCCAGCTGGTCCAGACTGGGGTACACTGTGTGTCTGGTCACTGTTGTGGCTCCAGGGGCTGTTCTGTACTGTTTGTGGTTATTTAGTAGTTGTTCTGGAGGATGAACTAAAACACGCACATTGCTAAGCCACCATCTTGGCCCCTCCTTTTCATAATTTTGTAAGCCTTGGTTTATTTGTATTAATATGGTTAACCTCAAATACCTATAACAGTATCTGTTACATTAATTGAAATATACACTATACAGAATTTGCTACCAGAAATATTTGCATTCCAAAGATAATTGTACTGGTTTGAAAGGATATATGTACCCTAGAAAAGCCATGTTTTAATCCTAGTCCCATTTTGTAAAGACAGCTGTTTCTTCTAATC
The DNA here is from genome assembly GCA_004026745.1 of Myrmecophaga tridactyla. NCBI lineage: Eukaryota > Metazoa > Chordata > Mammalia > Pilosa > Myrmecophagidae > Myrmecophaga > Myrmecophaga tridactyla. The sequence goes on along the minus strand of PVIY010012317.1, from coordinate 13,314 downwards.
CCTATTCAGTATTTATATTTGAAACTTTAATTAGATCATCTCCCTGGAGATGTGACTCAATCAAGAATGGTTGTTAAACTCGATTAGATGGAGACATGTCTCCACCCATTCTAGGTGGGTCTTGATTACTTTACTGGAATCCTATAAAAGAGGAAACATTTTGGAGAAAGGAGAGATTCAGAGAGAGAGTGAGAGCAGAGAACAACAGAGCCACAAGAATGCCACAATGGAGAATGCCACAGAACCATGAAGCAGAGTCCACCAGACATGACTTTTGGAGATAAAGAAGGAAAACTCCCCCTGGGAAGCTGGAGAGGAAGCTAGCAGATGATGCCGTGTTTGCCATGTGTCCTTCCAGCCCAGATAGAAACCTGACCATTTTCACTATGTGTCTTTCCAGATGAGAGAGAAACTCTGAACTTCACCAGCCTTTCTGAATCAAAGTATCTTTTCCTGGATGCCTTAGATTGAACATTTCTATAGACTTGCTTTAATTGGGATATTGCCACAGCCTAAAAACTATTAACTTGCTACTTATTAAATTCCCCTTTTTAAAAGCCATTCCATTTCTGGTATATTGCCTTCCAGCAGGTAGCAAACTAGAACAATAATCAAGGATGGAAAATGGTATTGGAAATCAGAACTGCTTGGGTATTAAGGAAGCGAGGTTCACATTATGATTGGAAAATAAAGCACTGACTTTCCTTAGTACACAGTGATGTAATACTTATCAGGATGTAGTGTTCATTCAGAGAAAGCTTTTTTCAGAATGAGGGATTTCTCATTGTGGTAGGAATAAGGAATAACAGAACTGTGGGATGGACTGGCTATTTCTGCCTGCACTATCCAGCTTACCAAAAAAAAAAAAAAAGAAAAAGAAAAAGACACACTCCTTAGCATGGCCTATGTAACCTATAAACTCCTGCATTATTTGTCCCTGCTATCTCTCTTACCTCATCTGCTACCAATCTTTATATTACTTAATATATTTTTGCTATATCACCTGTCCTATCAGTTAGAGGTGCATTTGATATGAATAACAAACTCTCATTAATAGCTTAGGTATACAATTTCTTTTCAAATAAATATTTAGTATAAATATTATTATAATCTACTAACTTATCAGCACCAAGTTTTTATGTTGCATTTCCAGTCTCCTAATAACTTTAGTTTCCTGAAATTAAAATAAGCTCACTTTTAATATGATCCTTTTATGTATAAGAAAAGCATTCATTCATTCCCAAATTCTTGTTAGAATATATCAGATATTCTCTTCTTTTCTTTTTGGAGCTATTTCCCAAGCATGCATCTGGACTATGTAATTTTTATATAATCCCAACTGTTATGTAGGCATTTCCTTTCTTCATTATTGAAGGAATCCCATCGTTTTTCTTACATTGTCTCTCCAATTTTCCAGATCCCATATTTTTCTCTTTTCATTTACTTTCTCAATGGGGAATGCTTTCAGTAATATCTTGAGAAGCATTCATAGAAGAGAAAATTTTCTGCCTTTCTGAAAATATTTCTATGCTACATCATCCTTGATTGATGGTTTAACTAGTTTATAATTTGAGTTCAGAAAACATCTCTTAGGAGTTTGACAGCATTGCTTCATTGTCTTCTAGTTGTTATTGAGAAATATGAAGACATTTGATTACTTTCTGTTTGGATTTGACCTATTCTTGTTTTCCTGGAAGACTTAGGAATATTTTCTTTCTCACCAGCATTTTGAATTTTAGATATGGATTTATTTTAATTCACTTTCCATTATATTAATGGGTCTTTTCAGTTTATGTATGAATTTATTTCAGCTGTGGCAAATTCTCTTGTATAGTTTCTTTGATATTGTTTTAACCTCCATGTATAAAGTGTATAACTTTTTTCTTCAGGAGATACCTATTATTCAAATATCCACTTACAGAATAATTTTGCTATTTTCTAATGTATTTCCCATTTTCCACCTTTCCCTAATTTCCTCAAGAGTCTTCCATGTTAGTTTCCAACCACTCCACTGAATATTTTATTTCTTCTGTCATGTTTCTAATTCTCAAAAACTCTTTTTATTCTTCTATTGTTAGTTTTTTCCTTTTTTTTCTATTGTTAGTTTTAATAGCATCCAACACTAGCTTCATGACTGCAATGGAATTTCATATCCCACCAGAAATGTTGATTACAATTTTTGAAAATTTTTCTGTTCTACATAGTTTGTTTTCCTTATGTTACATTTTCTGTCTTTTTCTTTTAGGATAGCATATTTCTTCAATTGCAGACTGATCCTTTGCTGTCTACTCATATTAAAGGATGGGGATTAAAAACCTTATTCAGGGCGGCTGCTGTGGCTCAGCAGGCAGAGCTCCGACCTGCCGTGCTGGAGGTCTGGAGTTCGATCCCTGGTGCCTCCTGCCCATATGCAAATTTAAAAAAAAAAAAACCTTATTCAAATAATGTATTAAAACAGGAATTGTATTAGGTGGGTCTTACATTAGGGTTATCATACAGGCTCTGCCATTTCATTAGGGTAACGCCACGGATCAATATAAATATGTCTTCTTTTCTTGGGTTGTGTACTTTCTGCAGGAAATAAAGCTTATATTTCCTACAATGGGAATTATTTTCTCTCTGGATATTCCCTCCCAATGTAGAAAATTGAATTAAGTTAAGTTACAAGACTAAAATGTCACATTGAGCAATAACCAGGCTAAATTTTAGATGAGTCCATAGTTAGACACATTGAATAATGAATATGTAAAAATTGTGGAATAAATGATAGTTATTTGTTTCAAAAAACACAAAAATTTAGTGTTTTTGCTTTGCCACTACTGACATAGTTTCTGAAGACATGAGTATCATGGATGAAGAGCAGAAAGGGGTAGAAAGCTAGAAAACAAGTGGCCAGGAATGTAATGATGCCCACCAGGATTGGCTTAGTGAAGTGAGTCATATAAAGTGGTAAAATGAAGGAAAGAGAATAAAAGGAAACAGATAAGCTTACCAGAAGCAGTGTGAGTGGCAGTCACCTCTGGGGATGCTGTGGGGGAGAGGCTGGTATGGTGAATGTATTGGACTCTCTGCTTATGTCTTTGCAGCAAGAGTACTATGGAGCCACTGGACCAGCCCTTGGGTCCCAAACAGAATGTCAAGGAAAGTAAACATGGATGTATAGAGTGAGGAGGTAAGTAAACCAGGCCTTCTTGCAGAACACAATCTAAAATTCTTTTCTGTAATGTTGGTAGTCTTCCTTGAGTGAGTCACTTTTTTTGGCACAATAATATTTATCAAGGTATGAGTAATCCAACAGAGAATACCAAAAATTTAACAAACTGAGGGACTTTCAGTTTGAGTTGTATCCAGCAGGAATTACTAGAGCTGATTGAAGTAGCCTGGAAGTCACTCAAAAGGCAGGTGGTACAGGGAGAAATTTTCTGAGCTGCTTTATGGATATGAATGCTAAGTTTACATTCAACCTTTCCCAGGAAATATTTCATGCCCCAAACAGCCACTGTCTGAGGAATTCCCCTAAATAAAAGGACCAGGAAGTTGGTTAAGGTCTGAGGGTTGAGAATTAGGTCTGTGGGTCTTTGTGTTTAGTGTAGAAGGTCAATATATAGTGATAAAAACATGAGGCATTTGAGAGAAGCCCCCCTAGTCTGTAAGAGGAAGGTATTACAACTTCTCAGAAGCTGTAATGTCAATTCTCAGAAGAAGTTTATTTTATTCAAAGCCAGAAAAATCTAGAGAGGAAAGCAGGATGTGTATTATTTTCAACAATGTGACAAATTCAATATTGAAAAAAGTTCTCCTTAATTTGTATTTACAAAGGTACACTATGTTTGTAGCCTTAATATTATTGGATGTGCAAATCATGAAACAAACTACATTGAAGGAATTAACTTATACCCTTCCAAGTTGTACTTGCTTTGCTAGCATTTTATTTAGGCTATGTGCATAAGTGATTTATGGGTGATATTTGTTTTTAGTAAAAGCTAACAATGGCAGAAAATGAAAAGCTTATGGCTGTGCTACTTTGAAACTGTTATGTACCCCAGAAAAGCCATGTTCTTTTTCCTAACCCAGTCTTGTGGAGGCAGACCTATTATTAAGGGTGGGACCTTTTGATTAGATTGTATCCATGGAGATGTATGTCTGCCCATTTAAGGTGGGTCTTAATCTGCTTACTGGAGTCCTTTAAGAGGGAACCATTTTGGAAAAAGCTCAGAGCCAACACAGACAGAGACGTTTAGAGATTGCTGAAAGAAAATGCCCCCAGGGAACCAGAAACCAAAGAACCAGCAGATGCCAGCTCACCTTTCCAGATTGGCCTTTCTTGAGTCAAGATATGTCTTTCTGGGTGCCTTAATTTGGACATTTTTATGTCCTTAGGACTATAAACTTGTAATATAATAAATTCCCTTTACAAAAGCCAACCCACTTCTGCTATATTACATTTTTGGCAGCATTAACAAACTAAAACAACACCCCATAGAATTATCTTCTTATGCCCACATCAAATACCTAGGAATAAATTTAACAAACAGATGCTCAAGACCTCTCATTAAAATTTTAAAACACTGCTAGGTAATACTGAAAAAAGAGCTAAGTAAATATATATATATATACCATATTCAATAATTGAAAGAGTCCATATTGTTAAGATGGCCATTCTATCCAAATTTATCTAAAGATTTAATGCAATCCCAATCAAAATCCCAAAAAGACTCTTGTAGAAATTTCCAGGCTTATTATATAAAGAATCTAGAAGAGTCAAGACAGGGTTGAAGGGAAAAGCAAATTGGAAGATTAACCTTGTCTTATTCCAATATTTACTATAAAACTACACTAATTCAGATAGTGTGGTATTTGCATGAGGATAGTTAAATAAAGAAGAGAGAACATAGCAATACTTCTCTATATATTCAAAGTCAATTGATTTATGACAAATTTGCCAATGCAAACCATTGGGGGAAATGAATGTATTTTTAAAAAATGTTGCCAAATGGCAATAAAAACAATAAACAAAGTAAAAAAAAACAAACAAAAAAAGGGAGAAGATATTTGCCACATGTATCATGGACAAAAAGCCAATATCCTGAATATAAAAGAACTTAAAAAATTAAGTGGAAAAAAATACCAAAAGTCCTTTAGAAAACTAGGCAAAAGACATGCTTGTACAATTAACAAACAGATAAGAAAAATGGTCCTTAAACATATGAAAAAATGTTCAACTTCAATCTTACTTGCAAATGCAGATCCAAACTACTCAGCTGGGACTTCCAGGAATAGGATAGGCCAAGTTCACTCCTGCTCCAAAGAACAGCTTGAGGAGGGACAGAGGAAAGACTGGGATTGTGATTCCAGGGTGTAAGTGACCTGGGATAGTCTTCTACATCGTATAGGGAGGACCTGATTGAAAAAGTGGAAGAACTGAGATGCAGATAGCCCGAGGCCAGCCAGCTAGTGCAGGCAGCCTTGTGTGTCCATTTCCAGATGGAGGCCTGGAGCCACCAAGAGTGCACAGACAGGGAGATGGGGACAAGGAAACATCAGGGTAGAGTTCCTGATCTGTGCATATACCTGCACCACAACCCATTACTGCAATGTTATGCCCCTCCCCACACCCTGCATCTTGTGCCACACCAGTCCCACAAATACAAAGCTTTAGATCACTGAAGGAAATCAACATGCACAGTAATCCTATCAAAAGACAATAGAAGATCACTAATCATGTGAAGATCATGTGAAGATGCAGACAGATACAGCCAAGTCTAATGACCAAGTTAAAACCAGAGGAGACACAGTCTTTGGAACAACTAATCAAAGATGCTCATATAACTTTACTAAATAAAATCAGTGGATGGCTAATGACATAAAGGAGATCAATAAAACAATAGAAGAACATAAAAAGGAATTTGAAAGAATAAACAGAAAAATAGATACCATAGAGATAAAAATGCAGTAGACCAAATAAACAATATACTAGAAAAATAAAGTAGAGTCACACAACAGCAGATTTGAAGAAAGAATAAGTGAACTAGAGGACAGGACAAATGATTTTTAACACAGAATATACAAATGACAAAAGAGATGGAAACGTTTGAATAGGATCTCAGGGAAATGGACAAAACAAAGTACACAAATATAAGAATCATCAGTGTCTGATAGGAGAAGAGAAGTGTAAAGGGTTAGGAAGATTTCTGGAGGATATAATGGGGGAAATTTTCCAACCTTTATAAAAGACATAAATATGCAAATAAAAGAAGCCCAACAAACTCCAAATAGAATAGATTCAAATAGGCCTTCCCCAAGACACATACTAAACAGTCTGTCAAATGTTGAAGAGAAGCAGAAAATCCTGAAAGTGGCAAAAGAAAACAATCTACTATGTACAATGGAAACCATGTAAGACTGAGTTTGGATTACTGAATTGGCACTATGGAGGCAGGAAGGCAGTGGTATGATATACTTAAGATCCTGAAAGAGAAAGACTTTCAGCCAAGAACTCTGTACGCAGCCAAACTGTCATTCAAAATTGAGGAAGGCATTAAAATTTTCACAAAGGCTGAGAGAATATGCTAACAAGACCAGCTCTACAAGAAATACTAAAGGAAGTTCTGCTGGCTGAAAAAAAAAAAAAAAAAAAAGACAGGAGAGGGAGGTCTGGAGGAGGGCATGGAATTGAAAAGAATCTGTAAGGGTAACCTAAAGGATAAAAAGAGGAAAAAACAAGAGAACATACAGATCTGACAATAAAATCTAAAGGATAAGATGTGGATTCAAGAAATGCCTTTACAGTAATAATTTTGAATGTTAACAGACTAAACATACCAATTAAGAGATACAGATTGGCAGAATGGGTTAAAAATATAATTCAGCTATATGCTGCTTACAAGAGACATGTCTTAGATGCAATGATACAAACAGATTGAAAGTGAAAGGATGGAAACAGATGTTGCACACAAGCTGTAACAAAAGAAAGCAGAGTAGCTATATTATCAGAAAAAATAGACTTTAAATGTAAAGACATCATAAGAGACAAAGAAGGACACTATATATTAGTAAAAGGGACAATTAATCATGAGAAAATAACAATCATAAATGTCTATGCACCCAGTCAAGGGCCTCCAAAGTACATGAGACAGACATTGGCAAAACTGAAGGGAATGATAGATGTTTCAACAATAATAGTAGGAGACTTCAATACATCAATTTCCTCTATAGACTGAACAACCTGACAGAGGATCAACAAGGAAATAGAGAATTTAAACAATTTGATAAATGAATTAGACACAACAGACATATATAGGTCCTTATACCCCAAAACACCAGGATACACATTCTTCTGTAGTGCTCATGTAACATTCTCCAGGATAGACCATATGCTGGGGCACAAAACAGGTCTTTATAAATTTAAAAACACTGAAATTATTCAAAGCACTTTCTAAGATCACATTTGAGTGAAGCTGGAAATCAATAACCACCAAAGAACAAGAACTTCACAAATATTTGGAGATTAATTAACACACTCTTAAACAATGAGTGGGTCAAAGAAGAAATTGCTAGAGAAATCAGTAGCTATCTGGAGATGAATGAAAATGAGAATGCAGTATATCAGAATTTAGGGGATGCAGCAAAGGCTGTGCTGAGAGGGACACTTATTGCCCAAAATAAGCAAAATTGAGCAAAATTGAAGACTTAACTGCTCACCCAGAGAAACTTGAGAAAGAACAGCAAACTAACCCCAAAGTAAATAGAAGAGAAATAACAAAGATTAAAGCAAGGTGTTAAATGATGGGAGAACAAAAGAACAATAGAAAGAATCAATAAAACCAAAAGTTGGTTCCTGGAGAAAGTCAATCAAATTGATGGGCCACTAGCAAGACTGACAAAGAAAAAAAGAGAGAGGATGCAAATAAACAAAATCAGAAATGAGATGGGATGCATTACCACAGACTGTGAAGAAATAAAAAAAAATCTATTCATAGAGGATACTACGAATAACTATAAGCCAACAGGCTAGACCACTTAGATGAAATGGACAAATTTCTGGAAACACAAACAAGCTACACTGACTCAAGAAGAAATAGAAGATCTCAACAAACCAATCACAAGTAGAGATTCAACCAGTCATCAAAAATCTTCCTACAAAGTAAAGACCAGGGTCAGATGGCTTTACAGGGGAATTTTATCAACCAAAAGAACTAACACAAATCCTGCTCAGGCTTTTCTAAAAAACTGAGGAAAAAGGAACACTAACTAACTAATTTTATGAAGCTAACATCACTCTAATACCAAAACAGGGTAGAGATGCTACAGGAAAGAAAAATTACAGACCAATCACCCTAATGAACACAGATGCAAAAATACTCAACAAATTATTAGCAAATCAAATCCAACAGCACATTAAAAGAATTACACACCATGACCAAGTGGGGTTTATACCAGGAATGCAAGGATGGTTCAACACAAGAAAATTAGTTAATGTAATACAACACATTAATAAATCAAAAGAAAAAAATCATATGATCATCTCAATTGATGCTAAAAAAGCATTTGACAAAATTCAACGTCTTTCTCTGATAAAAATACTTCAAGAGGTAAGAATCAATGGTAACTTCCTCAACATGATAAAAAGCGTACATAAAAAGCCCATTGCCAGCATTGTACTCAATGGAGAGAAACTGAAAGCTTTCCCCCTAAAATCAAGAATGAGACAAGGATGCCCTCTGTCATCACTATTATTAAACGTTATACTAGAAGTTCTAGCAAGAGCAAATAGGCAGGACAAAGAAATAAAAGGCATCCAAATTGGAAAGGAAGAAAAAACTCATTATTTGCAGATGACATGATACTGTACTTGGAAAATCCTGAGAAATCTACAACAAAGTTACTTGAACTAATAAGAAATCCAGCAAAGTAGCAGATTATAAAATTAATGTGCAAAAGTCATTAATGTTTCTATACACAAGTAATGACCTAACTGAAGGGTCAATTAAGGAAAAAATTCCATTCAAAATAGCAACTAAAAGAATCAAGTATCTAGGAATGAACTTAACTAGGGATGTAAAGGACTTGTACACAGAGGACTACATAACATTGCTAAAAGAAATCAAAGAAGATCTAAATAGATGGAAAGACATTCTCTGTTCATGGATAGGAACATTAAATGTGGTTAAGATATCAATTCTACTAAAATTGATCTACAGATTTAACATAGTACCAATCAAAATTCCAACAACTTACTTTGAAGACTTGGAAAAGCTAGTTACCAAATTCATCTGGAAGGGAAAGAGGCCCTAAATAGCTAGAAGCATCCTAAAAAAGAAGAATGAAGTGGGAGGATTAATACTGTCTGATTTAAAAACTTATTATAAAGCCACAGTGGTCAAAACAGCAAGATACTGGCACAAAAAAAGAAGTATTAACAAATGGAATTGAACTGAGACTGCAGAAATAGAACACTAAATCTATGATAAACTGATCTTCAATAAGGCCACCAAATCCACCGAACTGGGACAAAATAGTCTTTTAATAAATGGGCATGGGAGAACTGGATATCAATAGCTAGAAGAATGAAAGAGGATCCTTGCCTTACACCCTGTTCTAGTTTGCTAGCTGCCAGAATGCAACACACCAGAGATGGATTTTAATAAAAGGGAATTTATTTCCTTAAAAATGTATAGTTTTTCAGAGAAAGGTAGCCGACTTTCAACAGAGCTTCTTTCTTATGAGTGAAGGTACAAGGTGATCATTGCTGGTCTTCTCCCCAGGCCTTGGATTCCAACAACTTTCCCTGGGGTGATTCCTTTCTGCATCTCCAAAGGCCTGGGCTGAGCTGCAAGTATTGAGATGAGGTATGCTGAGCTGCTTTGGCTGTGCTACACAGAGCTCTCTCATTTAAGCACCAGCCAATTAAATCAAACATCATTCATTGCAGCACGCACGCCTCCTAGCCGACTGCAGATGCAATCAGCAACAGATGAGGTTCACATGTCATGGGCTCGTGTCCACAGCAATAGAACTAGGCACCTTCACCTGGCCAAGTTGACACCTGAATCTAACTACCACACACCCTATACAAAAATTAACTCAAATTGGATAAAACACCTAAATATAAGAACCAGTACCATGAAGCTCCTAGAAGAAAATATAGGGAAACATCTTCAAGACCTAGTAATAGGAGGTAGATTCCCAAACTTTACACCCAAAGCACAAGCAACAAAAGGAAAGATATATAAGTGGAAACTCCTCAAAATCAAATGCTTTTGTGCCTCAAAAGACTTTGTAAAAATGGTGAAGAGGGAGCCAACTCAATGGGAGATAATATTTGGAAATCACACATTGGATAAAGGTTTGATATCCTGTATACATAGAAAAATCATAGAACTCAACAGCAAAAAAAAAACAAGCAACCCAATTATAAAGTGCGCTAAAGATATGCATAGACATTTTTCTGAAGAGCAAGTAGAGATGGCAAAAAAGCACATGAAGAGATGCTCATTTTCATTAGCTGTAAGGGAAATGCAGATCAAAATTATAATGAGATACCATCTCACACCTATAAGAATGTCCACTATTAAACAGTAAACTACATGTGGAGAAATTGGGACACTCATGCACTGCTGGTAGGAATGTATATGGTAAAGCCACTATGGTAAACAGATTGGTGGTTCCTTAGGAAACTAAATATTGAGTTACCTTATCACCCAACAATATACCACTACTTGGTATATACACAGAAAAGCTGAAAGCAGTGATACAAAGAATTGCACACCAATATTCATAGCAGCATGTGCTGGTTTGAACAGAAGTATGCCCCCTAAGAAAAGCCATGTTTTGATATAAAACCCATTCCTTAAAGGTAGAATGATCTGTATTCAATACTGTATGTTTGAAACTGTAGTGAGATCATCTCGCTGAATGATGTGATTTAGTTAAGAATGGTTGTTAAACTGGGATTAGGGGATGATATGTCTCCACCCATTTGAGTGGGTCTTGATTAGTTTCTGAAGTCCTATAAAAGAGGAAACATTTTGGAGAAAGAGATTCAGAGAGAGAGAGCAGAACTATGTGACCACGAGATGCAGAGTTCACCAGCCAGCGACCTTTGGAGATGAAGAAGGAAAATGCCTCCTGGGGAGCTTCACGAAACAGGAAGCCAGGAGAAGATGCTAGCAGATGATGCCGTGTTCACCATGTGCCCTTCCAGCTGAGAGAGAAGCCCTAACTGTGTTCACCACGTGCCTTCTCATTTGAGAGAGAAGCCCTGAACTTCATCGGCCTTCTTGAACCAAGGTATCTTTCCCTGGATGCCTTTGATTGGGGACATTTCTTTAGACTTGTTTTAATTGGGACATTTTCTCAGCCTTAGAACTGTAAACTAGCAACTCATTAAATTCCCCTTGTTAAAAGCCATTCTGTTTCTGGTATATTGCATTCTGGCAGCTAGCAAACTAGAACACAGCACTATTCACAATTGCCAAAAGATGGAAACAATCCAAGTGCCCATCAATAGAGGAGTGGATTAACAAAATGTGGTATATATATATATATATATATATATATATATATATATATATATATATGATGGAATATTATACAGCAGAAAGATGAAATGACATCCTGAAGAATATGACAAGATGGATGAACCTCGAGGACATAATCCTGAGTGAAATAAGGTAGACACAAAAGCATAAATGCTATATGATTTCACTTTTATGACCATGGTAAAGGTAAAATGAGAAGCTTATAATACAGAATATAGGGGATCTAGAGATACACAGAAGCTTGAGATGGGTGAACAGTTTGCCAATGAGATTGAACTTAATTGTAAGGGAATATATAGAAGTGAAGCCATTTCACTAGTGGCTGTATAAGTAATATTACCATATTGAAGGTGAACATGATTGAAAGGGTTTGTATAGACTCATGTGTCCAACCAATTAACACTAGAAATATCAATAAGTTTTTGCATGAACTACTCAAAAGTTACAACTTTTGTTCAAAGAGTGTATAATTTTGGGGTATAGGAGGGAAAATGTTATTGCATGCTATGTGTTATGTTTGACAGGAAAACATCAACAGTACCACAGCAATACCAGGGGTAGGTACATAGTGGGGGAGGGACAAGAGTTAGGGAGAGGTTTAGATTTTCTATTTGGTGAGGGTCTGTTATCTTTCACTTGGGAAAGATCAAGGGTGATGGTGGAGTTACACAGAGAAGATAGGATTTAACAAATGAATATGAATGCTGAGTCATGAAATTGGTATCTCTTAGTCTCCAGTATTTTAGAGCAGCTAGAATTAAAAATCTAAAATTGTGGGATTGTAACCCATGTCAAACTCTGAAATGTGTTCTACAATTTTATCTAAAATTGATTTTTGTTTGTGTAAAAGTTCTCTTTCAACATGAATATATAGTCCTTAAAGGTAAGAGAAAACCAGGTCTCATGGCACCTTCACTCCCCAGGTTCCTGATATGCTGCAAGAATTCATGACCATAGATGATGGGGATGATGGTGGTGGCTGATAATGATAGGAGTGGTGGTAGAGAGAAGAAAGGGGTGGGGAGGAGGACCGAGGATAAGGGTAGATAGTGAAAAGAACAATGCTTTTTTGACAGGTATATAACAATAACAACATAGTGAATCTTTCTATTTTTATGTTTAAGGTGAAATTTAAAGGGTCACAACACATACTGAAGAATTTCATCCTCCTGCCCATTCTCCCATCCCAGGCATAGTTCTGAATATAGTGACTAATATTTTGGTTCTGACTATTTGGCATGAGGGAATAGATCTATTTTCTGTAAGCTAAAACAATGCACCAAGAAGCAAGGCAGTTAACTGAAGGGAAGATGTCCATTTGTTACTCTTGGCATTGTTTATTTGTGTCTGTGATCCATGCTCTTTCTCTTAGTTTTTATTGGAAGAGGTAAGAAGACACTCAATCAATAAATACCCATGGAGATTAGGAACTGAGGATAATATAAAGCAACAAAATATGAGCAGGTGAATTGAAAAAATGTTATTTTGTGGTCAGATATTTGGATTGCATTCTAAGGATAAATTCTCCTCAGCTCAAACCTGAGATTTTATATACATACATATATATCTATATATCTGGTCACCAAATTTACTATTTATTTCCTCTGCCCTCCATAGACATAATCTAATTGGGATAAGAAGATATAACTCAATAAAGAACCCTAAAGGTCTAATGAGTGATGGGGATAACAAGTTTCACAAATATTCATTTCAGGAAAAGGTCAGTTGAAGTAAAGGGACCAGGGTAAGTTGAAATGAAAACCACAGGTTTGAG
>PVIY010012316.1:28100-52710 GCA_004026745.1 Myrmecophaga tridactyla | reverse complement strand
TAAACATTAGGGGCTATCTTAAGTGAACATAAGACTCTAAAGTTGAAAATCTAGATAAAAGGGGTACAAGTGAGGGTCAGTAACAAGGTTTTTATAATCCCAAGGGCACAAGATAAAGGCTATACGATCAAGGCAGCTGGATTACAGTTCAGAGACTTCAGGTATTCCCTGCTGTCTACTCCAATACACCAGAAAATATAAAGGAATATTCTCTATAATAATTCAGTAATCATGATCATCCCCTAAATCCTACTTCTTGGTCACATTAAGCAATGGTTTCTTAGCCTTTTCACCCAAAGCACAAGAGAACAAAATTTAAAAAATAGATAAATGAAATCTCATCAAAATAAAAAAACTTCTTTGCTTCAAAGGACTTTATCATGAAAGTAAAATGACAGTGGGAGAAAATATTTGGGAACCACTTTCCCACAAGGGTTTAATATTCAGAATACATAAATAAATCCCTCAACTCAACAACAAAAAGATAAACAACTCAATTGAAAAATGGGCAAAAGACTTGAATAGACCTTTCTCCAGATACAGAAATGGCCAAAAAGTACATGAAAAGATGGTCAATATCATTGCCATTAGGGAAATGAAAATCAAAATCAAAATGAGATACTATTTCACATACACTGGAATGGCTGCTATTTTAAAAATGGAAAATTAGAAGTATTGGCGAGGATATGGAAAAATAGAAACACTCATAAGTATTTACCCAAAAGAACTGAAAACAGGGATTTGAGCAGATATTTGCACATTTATGTTCATAGCGGCATTATTCACAATTGTCAAAAGATGGAAGCAATCCAAGTGTCTTTCGATTGATAAATGGATGAATAAAATGTGGAATGTACACTCAAAGGAATAATTATTCAGCCTTAAAAAGGAATGAAGTTCCGAAACATGCAAAAACACGGGTGGATCTTGAAGACATCAGGTTGCGTGAAATAAGCCAGAAGCAAATGGACAAACACTATATGATCTCACTGATACGAAAGAATTAGAATAAATAAGCAAACACATAGAGTCAGAACCTAGAATATAGGTTAGCAGGGGACAGGGTGGGAGTAGGGAGTAGGGAGTAAAGGCTTAAAATGTACAGAATTTCTTTGGGGGCTGATGGAAGAGTTGTGGTAATGGATGGCGGTGATGACAGCACACAACATTGTGAGTGCAATTACCAGCACTGAATGATATACGTAAATGTGGTTAAAAGGGGAAATGTTCACATTGTATATATGGTACTAAGATAAATTTTTTTTAATCCTTGGAACTGCAGAACACAATGAACCCTAAGTTAAACTACGGACTATAGTTAATAGTACAATTATAAAATATACTGTTGTCAAATGTTCCACACTGATGCAAGGTATTAATAATAGAATGGTATATGGGAATCCTGTATTTTATCCATGATTGTTCTCTAAACAAACCCACAAGTTCTCTAAAATGAGAGAGACAGAGAGCCAAGCCAGGAGTGGGGCCAGAGTCAGCACCCCGGTTAGTGGGGTGGTGATCATGTGACCATTTACCTTCATCGGGGCATCTTACTGCCTGAGGAATGGCCACCCATCCTTCCACCCACCATGCCGGCCTCTCCATCCACACCTCCAGTCCCTGCGCCCTGGATTGGGGCAATAAGAAGAGTGAACAATAAGAAAATTAAACCCAGGCCTAGGAAGGATTCCCAGTCTTTGGGCAAGTACTCAGGGGCCCTGCCACCTCCTTCCTTAGCCAGGCCACCCAACATTCTCCCTCCCTTCCAGTGTCCCTGTCTCAAGAGTCACCTCCTCCAGGAGGCCACCCTGATTCCTCAAAGACCATCTTGACCTGATGCTTGAGACCACGTCCTTGAGAGGGCCCTGGCTCAGGCCTAGTGGGATGGAGAGCCACGTTCCCAGAACAAAAGTGGCCAGGGCTGGGCTCATCAGGCACTGGTCATGGCGTGGGTGGGGTTATCAACCAGAGCAGGAGGGAGGGGGTTGGGCACCACATAGGCAGAGGCTGAGCACTCACAGGCCTTGGTGGGTGGCGGGGGTGGGATGTCGCTTTCCATCTTTGTGCTCAGCTTCCGTGTCTGCCAATGGGAATATCATGTGGACCAAGTTCAAGGTGCTTTTGACCTAAACCCCCCCCCCCGACACATGTATAAGGTCTCACATTTATATTTTCTCCTGCACGGTATCCTCAAGGAGATCTTCTCTTCCCCTGACAACACAGGGTCCTCAATGGACGCTGAGCCCCAGAGATACAACTTCAAAGACCCCACAGGGAGGAGAGAAGATGTGGAGACAGGCCGAGAGCCAGCAAGGGGGTAGAGGGGTTTCCCTAAGACATGGATAGAAAAATGAAGAGACGGCGAGGTGGCCAGAGGCCTCCTACAGCGAGGATTAGCTGGAACACCCCAGTTCCCGAGAACCTGGGGCCCAGCCCCCAAGCTGGCACAAGCGTCAGCCTCGGCTCCAGGGCACAGGGCCCCAGCGAGGAGCCCCCCCACCCCCCGCCAACTCGCTAGCAGAGACCTGCTCTTAATCACCGCCAGCGCTTCTATCTGCCTTGGCTGTATGAGGCCATAATAATATACAAAGAACACTCATTTATTCACCAACTTCCCACTCAGGAAAAGATATATGATATTGTAGGAACGGATTTATCCTGACATCCAGTTTTCAGCAAAGTGAGGCTAATTTACACATTTAAGTCAACAGTTTGTCCCTCCTTCCCCCCACTTTTTTTTTTAATGATGGGAGGATAAAGGATGGGAGGGATGTTGGAAATATACAAGCCTGAGTGGTTTGGGGGTTATAGGCAGTAGAGACAAAGAGGGATCTCAGCCAGGTTCCCTGTGGTTCCCTGCCCCCCATCAATCCTGGCTCTGGCTCTGAAATAAAATCAATGCAACAAGTGGGTGCAAAACAAAGAGCACTGGACGGGGGTCAGGAGTCTGGCTTCACCACTGACTGGCTGCGATCCTGGCCCCATCCCTCTGCAGAGCGACAGGGCTGGGCTGTCCTCCTGTGGGTCTCTCTTCCACCAGTGACCTGTCCTCAAGGGAGATGGGAGGAGAAGCAGGCTGGGCCCTGCTGCAGCACCTTCAGGAATGCCAACACAGCCTCTGCAGTCAGGGCAAGCTTCACGGAGGAGGCAAGGCTGGAGTTGGGGCCAGGGCAGCAGCCAAATCTCACACCTGGGAGCACAGCGTCTGGAGACCGATGCTTGGACTCAAATCCCTGCTTTCCCATTTACTCTGTGACCTTGACAAGTGGCTTACCCTCTCTGTGCCTCAATATCCTCATCTGAAGAAAGATGAGGATGCAAGTGCCTACCGCACACAGTTCTCAGGAAGACCAGATGGCACCACCATCCACAAAAAGCCCCTGGCACCACATGCAGCTCCCAAAAAGAGTTCAGCTGATGTCAGTGTCCCCGACATTAGGGGTGGAAAGAGAGGAAATACTTGGCTGACCAGGTCTCTCAGTGCCTGTCCCCATTTCAGACCAGGCCTGTCTGGGGTGTTCCAGGTTGGGGCCTGCTCAGCTTAGCCCACGAGGAGCCCACAAGCCTCACTACATGCTGAGAGCAAAACACACACGTCCACCAAGGAAGGGATTCAAACAGGACCTTCTCTCAAGACCTGGAAAGCAATCCACAGCAGGGCAGAAGAGTAAGGAGCAGGCCCCAGGGGCAGACATGGGACCTGGGTAAGTGAAATGCACACGTGCATCCATGCACACGTACCTTCTTGCACAGGCATCTTCGTGCACACTGCCTTCCCTGCAGCCGTCCTGCCTTCGAAGGCCCTGACCTGAGGTTGCCCAGCCCCCAGTGGTCCCCCAGCACCCTTGGACATGACATGAGGCTGGTGCAGAGGAGGAGTCTAACTGGAAGGGCAAAGCCTGGAGGGCAGCTGGGAGGAAGAACAGGGCCTGCAAGGCCTGCCAACCCCCACACGGCCAGCCCTGTCTCAGCCTGTGGGCATGGGGGCAGTCGGGCTGCATTTGGAGCCTTGGTTTTCTCACCTGAAAAAAATAGAGCCCAATACAAAAGGCCATTTACTGAAGGCCCATACCCTGGGCCTGGCACATAGTTGGTGCTCAAGGAACGTGGCCTTTCCCTCGAGGAGCCTCCCCCAATTCCAGGGGTGTAGGGCAGGCTGAAAGAAGCAGCTTTCCCAGCTGGGAACAGGAGTCCGCATTAGGCGGTGACAGATTGGAGCTGGTGAGAGGGGAGGAAAGGGCCCGCTTCTGTGGGGGTGTCTGCGTCTCTGTGAATCGTTCTCTAATTGAGCATCCTATTCAAGCACATTGATTGGTAACAGTGCCATTTTAATAGAAGAGTTCCTGTGTTATTTTTACAAGTCATAACCGAACAAACACATGGAGCCCTGTCCCCTGGCCACACCCACGGGGAGCCTCTGAGTCACACCCGGTAACCAGGACACCACCGCTCACCCCCTGCCAGCTGCACCCGGGCCCAGGCCCAGAGGGCAGCCACACCCCAGGGAGGGACCCCCAGGTCTCAGAGGTCCCTCCCTCCTCAAGCAGGCCTGGGTGACGATTCCAAGGAGGCAATTTTTTTCCCTCCTTAAAAGGGAGCTTGGCAGTGACTCACGCCTGTTTTTCCCGCAGCAGCCCTGCTCCCCCTGTGTTGTCACCCAAGCACACTTGACGGCCCCCTCCTCCGCAGGGGAGGCAGGGTGTGGAGCCCGCCAGGGGGTGGGAGGGGGCAGGGAACAGCCCAGGCTGGGTACGGGGGAGGGCCCAGGAGGTGGGGAGACCACGGGGTGCTGAATGAGTCCCGCCACCCCAACCCGGCAACCCAGGGTCAGGCCCAGCCCCACTGGGCTTCGAAGCCTCTCTGGAAAAGCTGGGGATGCACCAGACACAGGGGTTGTAAACTGGGCAGCAGAATGTTTTGTTTGGCCTGCTCAGTGGTTTTTAAAAGATTGGAATCAGTTGCCAACTTTTATGAATTACATAGAAATCTGGATTTCTGGTTTCTTTTTGAAAAATCCAATCTGGCCACATGGGACCTGCATGTGGCAGCAGTCAGCTAAGGATGAGAAGTGAGCCTCCCGTTCCCCCACAGTCCCCAGCCAGCCTGCTTCACTTTACATTCCCCACCTGGCCCCTGGGGCACTGGGCTTTGTGATGCCTGCACCAAAGGCTCCTAAAGCACCAGCCTCTAGCTCTGAGGCTGCCTGGGCGTGGAGGAGGAGACGGTGGGAAAGCAGGGTGTAAGAGGACTCACAGCGAGGTCCAAATTGAGAATATAATCCAGGAACATACAAACCACAGAATTTTTTTGGGGGGGGGGTGCATGGTGCAGGAATCGAACCCGGGTCTCCCACGGGAAGGGCGAGCATTCTGCCACTGAACCACCTGTGCACCCAAGTTGTCACTGTTTAATTCATATCATCCCATTAAGCCAAAACTTTGCTCCGGCGCATGGGTAGGGGCAAGGTGGGACTTGCCGCCGAATGAAGGGAAAAGCCCCGCAGCCCAGGCCACAGTCCTGTTTGCAGGTGTGGACAGCCCACAGTGAAGGCTGCCCCGGGTGTCCTGATGATAAAGCAGGAGCTGAAACGGCTATTCTGTTTTTATATTTGGGGCCACAATAACCAGGTTAAAAGGTTGAGTTGCGATTGTACAAATACACACAGTGAGCGAAAAGCTTTTTTCCGCTATGACTGTGCTCTTTCAAGTTAAGATGTCTAGACTCAAGACATACCATTAATCTGGGCCAGGGCAGGTACAAGATGTTCCAAGTAAATAATCTTCCCCTGTAATTAAGTGCTTAATGGAGAGATTCCGACAGAAAAAGTTCTCAGAAGGAAGGGTGTCAAGGGCTATGGGAGCCCAGGACAATTTCCTGGTCCTGGAGGCATGGGGTAGGGCTCCCAATTGGTCAGCTGTAGCCCGTTTGTCCAAAATTTCCCCCCAGCTGACTGGCCCCTGAAATCCTGGACCACATTTGGCCAAGATTGGGCTCTTGGTTGTCCCTCTTTCTTTCTCATTGGCAGGAAAAATGAGCCAAGGAGCTCACAGAGGCCCCGCCAAACCAGATGTTCAGTCCCTAGAGTATCCATCCCCAGCACCTGGCCTCTATGAGGCCCTGTTTTCCCATCTGCAAAGTGAACAGGTGGAGTGAGGCCCAACTGTACACCAGTATTTGGGGCAGAGGCCTCTGCTTCCATCCTTTCATTCCCCCAAATAAAGGCCCAGGCCACTGACAGCAAGTTCCATATCAGGCTCATGCTACTAACTCCGGGCCCTGACCCTCTCAGGCCTCAGGTCCCCCATCTGCAAAATGGGTCTTTATATCCTCTTGGGTCTTTTGAGCCCTCGAATTTGATGATCCAGCCCTGAGGCCCCTGGGCAGCCTGGGCTGAGGCCAGAATAGCCTAAGGCTACCTGGCACCAGAAGATAGAGGACAAGGGGAGACGTGAGGCAGCGCTAGGCCAGGTAGCCCTTGTTGGGTGGGGGCAGGGCAGGTAGAGGGGCAAATGGAGGTGAGTAAGAGAGGACAGAGAGTGCAGGCCAGTTTTTCAGGACCCTGACTATGGTGGTCAAGCCGGGAGAGGATGTGGGGCCATGGCACACAACAAGGACAGCCTGGGCTCAAAGACCCAAGTGCAAGGGTAAGATACAGAGTCTCAGAGCTCCGGAGGGGCAGGCTTTGGGCAACCTCCTCCCCTTGTTCTCCCCCATACTCCACCTCCTCCAGGAAGCCTGCCCTGACTACTTTCCTCCCTAAATCAGGGCCCCACTTCCCACAGGCCTGCATTGACTCCAGATCAGGCCCTCAGAGTGCAGATGGAGACAGTGAAGCCCTGAGAGCAGCAGATGCCTGCCCAAGTCCACTTAGCAGCCCACAGTAGACTCGCTGCCTTCATACTTCAGCAAACACTATCAGGGACCATCTCCAGATCTACACTGAAGGCTGGAGAAAGCAAGACCAGAGAGGGGGAGCACTTTTGTAAAGCCACACAGTAGAAGGGGCTTTACATCACCAGAGCTTTGCCCAGGCTGGACACTTCCTCAAACTTCCAGTCTTTTATCTGCCTAATGAATACCTTTCTGTGTTTAACACACAGCCGGGATGACCCCTCCTCCTCCTGACCCGCTATCCTTGAGAAGCAGCACCACCTCCTCTGGACAGTCCCTCCCCCGGCACGCCCCACCTCCGCACCTTGGGACCTTCCTTGCACTATTTAGAAACTCACCTCCCCACGGGCCTGGGAACCTCCTGAGGGAGGAACTGGGTCTGACTGCTGTCACCCACCAAGGGTCCAGACCATGCCTGGCACATAGTAGGTGTTTAACAGAAGTGTGGGGGAGCAAAGGAGAGGAGGCTTAGGGGAACCACCCTGAAAGGAGGCGCCCAGGCTGTGCCCCGCAGGCAGGGGTGCCCCACCCCACGCCACCCCGCCCTCGCCCAGCTCTAGAAAGCTGCAGAATTAAGTACAAGTTATAATTAAGATGGGATGTTTGAAGAGAAACATAATCTCCGTTTCCGTGGGATCCACGGGCACAACAGTAATTAACGTCTCATTAACATTCGCCTAATTAAGCAGTTTATGAAAGTGTATGATTTGCATACCTCCAGGCCATCCAGGCCCGCTCAGGCATGTCAAAATTAACCCCTTCGCCCTGGCTGGGAGGTGGGAGGGCTAGGCGGGGCCTGGAGAGGAGGAGGGGCAGGGGTGACACCAGGGCAGCGGAAGGCTGGGAGGAGGGGGCACAGCCCTGACCCTCCCCAGGCTGGCACCTGCCCCCTCATTGGCTGGAGAATGGACAGGTCACTCTACACCTCTCCCCACTCACAGTGTCAAGGTCAGAAGTTCTCAAAAGGAACTTTTACAAGGAAAGGAAGGTCCCACCACCCACCACCCCAGGGTTTGCCCAACCCCTGAGCAGCCCACACTTCTGGCATGGCCCCCTTGGAGCCCACTCTCCCCCCACGGCTCTCTGCAGAGAACAGACCTTCCACCTGGACATACCTTTTTAGATCAGGTGCTTTACCACATTATTTCATTTAGTTGTCCCAGCTCCCCAGGGACTCTCATTATTCCCATCCTATCCCAAAGGAAAGAGACTCGGAGAGGTCCAGCAGCCTCCCAAGGTTGCTTAGCTGGTTAGTGGCACAGCCAGGGCTCTGACCCCAAAGCCCCTCCTGTACGATATCCCCAGGCTGTACGATTTTGGAGACACAAACACTTCGTGCCGGCAACAACACACCAAGGGAAAAGGCGGGCTGATCCTTCTTGCTTCCCCTGGACATTAATTAACCACCTTCCCCGGAGCCTCCTCAACTCCCAGCCCAGCCGTAACTCTTGGATCAGAACTAGAATCAAAGTCATGTATAATGGGACAGAGGTGGGAGGCCTCACAGTTTTCCAAAGGAGAACAAAGAAAGGAACCTTTCAGGATTCAAGGATCAAATAAAGCATTTCCTTCTGAAGCCCTTTGAAGCTGTGAGCGTGTACTCATATTAGTTGCTCAGTAATAACCTAGCTCCTTGCTCCCCACTCATGCCCATTCGTGTCCACTGTTTTACACCTGAGGTACCTGCTATCTCTGCCCATTCCAAGGTGAATACGGCAACTGCTCTTAGTGATAATTTAGCAATATATATCAGGAGCCTTAAAAAATGCTCATTCCCAATAAGCTAAAAAAAGAAAGGCTTAGAGGTAAGAGGTGAGAAATTTGACTCTGTTACAACTTAAATCATCTGTGCAATTTGAGATACCACAAAACAGAAAGACAATCCACGACAGACTAGGCAAACATGCCTGCAGCACATATAGTGCACAAAAATTTTGTTTCCAGGCTATATGAAGAACTCTGCAAATCAATAAGGAAAAGAAAAATCACCTTTTTAAAAAAGACAATTTTTTTTTAAAGACCAAGAATAAGATCAGGCAATTGGCAGAAGAAGAGACCTGCAGGGCCAATAGACACATGATGAGATGGGCATGACCTCAGTGTTCTGGGAAATGCTGAGTAAAAGGAGCTAGAACCCTGTACCCGTTGAGTTGGTGGACATTTTAAAAGTCAGAGAGTACCAGGTATTGTTGGAGCTGTGGGGCAACAGGACCACTCCTGTATTGCTGGTGGAAGTGGAAGTTGCTACACCCATTTTGGAAAACAACTTGGCCTTATTCTATAAAGCAGAAAATGCACATGCCCTACCACCTAGCAATTCCATTCCTAGAGAAACTCTCCCACACAGGCAAAGGAGGTTGTACAACAATGCTCATGGCAGCTTGTTTGTACAAGTGAGAGGGAGAAATGATAGAAATGCCCACCAGCAGACAAATGGATCACCTGTGGTATGCACAGATTATCCACGGCAGATTGAGCGCATGCCTTTTACCTCCGCTGCCTTCCAAAACCCCATTACCACAATAAAGGGTCTTCTTTCGTCCTATAAATCCACAAGGATAAAAAATGGGAGAAGAGGAAATAGCAACATGATTTTGGAAGTTAGAAAACAGATGGGTGAGTGGTAATTGATTTGGCAGAGCTGAAAAAGTGGAGTCCTAAGTCCCTGTCCAATTACCCACAGAACCCACCGAAGGCTCAGCATCTAGTGGCACCATGTGCCCTTGGACATAAAAATGAAGTCCTGGTTGGAAACTTGGAGATCCCAAGAGGATCCCTTCCTCAGCTCTGCCTGAAAGACTGGAGTTATTTTTTTCCTCTGGGGAGGGACAAACAGAGAGGGTCCTGGAGCTGGAAACAGCAGGCTGGATAGAGGGTGGGGGACCATACTGAAAACTGAAGGAGTAGGGACACATTTCTCTTCTGAATTTCAGATTGCCACCCCAGCCTTCCTCCCTGACTCAGCTCCCAGGAGATGTAAAGAGCGCTGTCTGGAGGCTCTGCCAACACGGCTCCCCCCTGAGTCAGCCCAGGCAGACCAGCCACAAGGAAGCCGAGTTAACGAATCCACCCATGCACAAGGGATGCCAGACAGCATTTAGGGCCCCTCTTCTAAACAGGAGCAACCCACCAGACCACCAGACATCATTTTGCCCAGTGCTATGGAGTAGGGCTGGCACAGAGGAGGCCCTCAACAAATTTCTGCTAAGTAAATTAGCCAATAAAATCTCTAATAAAATCAGAGTCCCAAACAAGCACTCAAACAGAGAAATGCAACTTGAAGGAAACAGGTAATGGAGATAAAATGAAATGTAAGTGGGGCTTTCATTATTATTATCCTCAGAGAAATAAAATGTGGTATATGAAACAAGAACCAGATGCAATATATTTTTTGGATGCAACATATCTTTTTTTAAAAATATTTTTTATTGATAAAACAACATACAGGCACAAACATTCTTAACACACAAACATTCCATACATATGGTGTACAATCAGTGGCTCACGAGATCGTCACATAGTTGTGTATTCATCCCCATGATCATTTTTAAGAACATTTGCATCACTCCAGAAAAAGAAATAAAAAGCAAAAAGAAAAGCCTCACACATCCCATACCCCTCACCCCTCACACTCATTGACCACTGGTGCTTCCATCTACCCAGTGAAAACCAGCTTATTCTTTTTTTATATTTATTTTTTAATTTTTATTAATAAAACCAATCAACATACAATATGAACATTCTTTTTTTATCACATAGTTGTATATTCATCATCATGATCATTTCTTAGAACATTTGCATCAATTCAAAAAAAGAAAAAGACAATAGAAAAAAATTCATACATACCATACCCCTTACCCCTCCCTTTCATTGATCACTAGCATTTCAATCTACTAAATTTATTTTAACATTTGTTCCCCCTATTATTTATTTATTTTTAATCTGTATGTTTTACTCATCTGTCTGTAAGGTGGATAAAAGAAGCATCAGACACAAGGTTTTCACTATCACACAGTCACAATGGATACAACATATCTTAATGCAGGGTATTACTAATGGAGGTATGTGTAGGAACTCTATTTTCTTCATGATTTTTCTGTAAACTTACAGAAGTTTCTCTACTAAAGAAAAAGGAATCTTTGAAATCTAAAAATGATAAAGCAGAAATGAAAAACCTGATAGAAGTACAGAATGAAAAAGTTGGGGAAACCTGTAAGAAAGAGGAGCAGAATAATAAAGAGACATCACAAAGTAGGGGAAAACAAGATAGGGGTCTCACCAGGAAGAGAACATCTGATTAACTGGGGTTCCAGAGAGAGAGAACTAAGAAAATGGAGGTCAGAAAATCACAAAAGGAGTAATTCAAAACTTTTCTAGAGCCAAAGAGTATGAATTTTCCTCTCGAAAAGGATCACTGGGTACCCAGCACAATGGATAAAGGAGATGTTCATTCTTGTGGGTTGAATTTTGTTCCCCAAAGAGATATGTTCCAAGTACTAACGCCCCGTGATAGTCACTATCATGTGTCGATTTGGCCAGGTTATGGTGTCCAGTTCTCCGGTCAAGCAAGCCCTAGCCTGATTTTAACAGTAAAGGTATTACATGGGTTTAAATCATCAGTCAGTTGATTGCATCTATGGCTGACTGCATCTACAATCAACAAAGGAAATTGCCTCCAGCAACAAGAGAAGTCTCATCCAATCAGTTGAAGGCCTTAAAGGGAAAACTGATGATTTCAGCAGGCAGAAGGAAGAATTTAGATCTCTACTTCAGCCAGCCAGCTTCTCCTGGGGAATTCATCATACCTTCATTGGAGTTCTCAACTTGCAGCTTCTTCTGAGTAATTCAACGGCACCTTCATCAAGTTTCCAACTTGCAGTCAGCCCAATGAAATTTGGATTTGCTGGTCCCCATGGTCGCAGAGGCCATTTCTTATAATAACTCTCTTAATATTTACATAGAACTATTGGCTCTGTTTCTCTGGAAAACTCTGACTAATACACTCCCTGAAACCTGTGGCTGTGTCCTAATTTACAAATGGAGTCTCTGCAGATATAAACAAGTTCAGGTGAGTTCATACTGAATTAGGGAGGGCCTTAACCAGCATGATTGCCATCCCTCCAGGAAGAGGAAAAGAGACAGAGCCGCAGAGGGAAGACAGCCACGTGACGGAGGGGGCAGAGATTAGAATCATGTTGCCAAAAGCCAAGGAACTCCTGGAGTGAACAGAAATGCCCGGCACGGAAAGATCCTCCCCTCGAGCCTTCAGAGAGAAGAGCCTGGACCTGCCAACCCCAGAATTTAAGGGAGGGGACAGTTTGTGGTATTTTGTTGTGCAGTCCCAGGAAACAAATTCGCACTCCAAGTCACAGCACAGTGAATTATCAGCACTTAAGGAGAAAGAGAAGCTCCTAGGTTCTAGAAAGAAAAACCCCAGGTACCAGGCAAAAGAGCAAATGTTGCGACGACCCTGGACTTCTCAATACCAACACCGTAAGCAGCATTATAGCAAGACTTCTAAGATTCTGGGAGGAAAAGATTTCTATCTATAGTTCTATACCCAGCTAAACCATCAATTAAGATTTGGGACAGAATGAAGTTTTCAGACATGCTAGATCTCAAAAATGTATCACCCATTCACCTTTTTTGGAAGCTACTGAGGGACACATTCCATCAAAATGAAGGTGTAGACTAAGGAGAGGAAGACGTGGGCTCCAGGAAGCAAGAGATCCGACACAAGACAGAGGTGAAAGGGACTCCCAGATGGAGACCCCAGAACATTTGCTGCACCGTAGGTGACAAAACAAACTGAATTTGAGCAGGTAGAAGGCTCAGGAAGAGATTTCTTAAAGAAACCTCTTAAGCAACTTCTTTCAATTCTTTTTGTGGGTTGTTTGTGTGTTTCCTACTTCTAAATAACTAGCTTATGCGCCTGCTCCTTGATTTTCCTGTTTCGGGCATTGACTATTGACTTTGATTGTAGACACTGAGGGTTCAGCCCCTGAACAGCCCCCCTTCTGCCCCATGCCATGAGTGTCCATGAGCCCCAGGCTCCCCCACCCACCAGGACCCCAGATGAGGCCTAGTGGGGACGGGGCAGGTGGGAAACCCACACTCCTGAGGCCAGCTCCAGCCCCACAGTGATCACAGAGTGGTAGGGGCCCTCCCAGCCTCCTGGCCAGCTCCCGCCTCCTCTCACAGGCCCCACCCCCGCTGGCTTTCAAGAGAAAACCTGGGCCCCCTCCTTTCCTGCAAAGTGGCCAGAGGCAGCCCTGGGCTTCCTCTTTCTCCTCCTCTGCTTCCTGAGGCCAGGGGTCCTGCCCAAACCAGAAGCTTACTAGGTTTTTCTTTCTAGCTTTCGTCTCACAAATATTTACTGAGCATCTTTTCTGTCCCAGACACTGGAGACAAGGCTATGAGCGGGGCAGCTCCAACCGCTGCCCTCACATTAAGCAAACAAAGCAATAAATACAAATTGTGAGGAGAACCACGAAGCAAGAGAACCAGACCCATGAAAGGAGAGCCCTGATTTGTCTGTGGGGTCACTGAGGGCTAGCTGGGAAGGCCAAAGGGACCTGGTATCCTGCTGAGGAGAAAGGAGAGGAATAGATGGGGGGGGAGGGTATTCATGAGAGTCCCCGGCCCCACCCCCAGCTCTGTCTCCCTTCCCTCCTTTGCTTACCCCCTGCTACCCTCTCCCCACCCAAACTACCCTCCCGTCAAGTGGGAGGGGAGGCGGGGGAGGGGGGCACCATCGTGTCACCCACCACACCCGGCCAAGCCCAGTGTGTCAGAAGGACGACAGGACAGAGAAACTCACAACCCAGCATTTTACTGAAAACCGAGCTCCACCTGGTCATGGTGAGCTACACACTCAGTTTCTTCTCCACTCAGGTCCCACGGTGAGGGAGGGGGCAGCAGACGTGTGGGACACAGTTTCCTGAGCCCCCCTCTTGCTCCAGAAGGGACTGGGTACAGGCCCGGAATGGTAAAGGAGCTCGGCGTGGGGAGCCGGGGGGCCTCCCGCTGTGCCTGCTGCAGTCCCTTCCCCGCAGGTATCTCCCCACCCTGTCCCTCCTCAATAAACCCTGCTCTGATTCAGGCTGCCCCTGTTCAAGGGCCTTCCACGACGCCCACTGCTCTCAGGGACAATTTCTGGGCTCCGACTCCAGCTGCAGCCAGACCCAGGCCAGGCTCAGGGCCCCAGGGCTGAACTGGCGCTGATGAACACTCGGCGCCATCCCACCCCTAGGCCTCTGCTCTTGTTGGGCCACCTGCCTAAACAGACCTCCCTCCTCCCACCCAACTAACTCCTCAAATCCTCCAGAGGTGCCTCCTTCAAGCAGCCTTCTAGGATCTCACTCCAGGCTCCTCCACGACCCAGGCCTCTCTCTCACCTCCTCCAGCTCACAGTGGGTGCTCTGAGAGATCCGACAGCATGGCCAGGCTCAGCAAGGGGGCAAGGAGGATGTCCTGTGAGAGGACCAGCCAGAATCTGGTTCTGTTCCTCCCCACTCCCTACCCCAGGTTAGGCCACCATAGCCCAGGTTAGGCCAAACAATGTCCAAGCCAACCAGAGCAAAGGATGGAGGCAGGGGGAGTCCACGGAGAAAGGATGGGGGAAGGGAACCAAGCCAAGCCCCTCAGCCCCCCACCCCACCCCTGGTGGACAGTGACCCACCCCTGCCAGTGCCAGACATCCCCTCCCCAACACCTGCCCTACCAGACAGCTGTTATCCACTGCCACCCCCATCCCACGTCCCAGACCATGAGCAGTGACTGTCCCTCGGAAGAAGGGGCCAGGAGGCCCTGACACAGCCACCATTGTGGGGCACCTTCCATGTGGCAGCAACTCACACATGACCTCCCCTCTCTGAAGTGCTCATGCTGGGCTAAGCGTTGAACACACGTAAGCTGGTTTCATTCTGATCTTTCCCATTTTCCATATAAGGAAACTGAGGCTCAGAGAGGTTTAGTGACTTGCCCACAGTCACCCAGCCAGTAAGTTGGGGATGGAACCTGAGGTCAAATATGCCCGACTAGGAAGCTTGAAATGGGGATCCGTGGGATAGGAAGACATGTGATTCGGGGCTTATGGCCCAGAAAGCAAATAAGCCTTGGTGCTTTCAGCTGGAGAGGGGTAACCCCTGGGCGCCTCCTCCCAGGCTCACATCCAGAGAAATGGCAGGCCTTGAAACCAGCACCTTCTCCCCAGGGACAGACCCTAGTAAGTGCTGGGTGCTGGGTGGGGCTTCGCCAACATCACCTGGTTGAATTCTCACCACTGCCTGGAGGGAACAATCACTGCTGCCGCTTCAACATGAGGAAATTGAGGCTGTGAGGTGTAGGAAGCTTCTCCAGGTCACCCAGTAGGAAGAGTGGGATTTAAATCCAAGCCAGACTTCAAGCCCAGGAAAGAACTCATCCTCCGCACTTCGCAGGAGTCCACAGGCCCTTCCTGAGTCCCAGGCTGGCCCGGGCAGGGCTCGCAAATTCAGGGGCAGAGCTCAGGAGGTTGGAGTGTCTAGCCTCACCTGGGCAGGCTGATTCCCATGACCAGAGAGAGGACCCAGGCCCCTGCCACATTCCCCAGCCCCTACCTGGGTTGGTGAGGGGGGTGGGTCCTGAAGGAGGCCATCATGAGCCCCCCCAGTGAAAACCAACATCACCCATTCACCCAGAAAGCTGAAATCCCCCTGCCACCCAGCCTTGCCCTCTAACCCAGCACCTTCTCACCCACCAGGGCCTCTGGATAAGACAGGGCCAGAGAAGGCACCAGGCCAAATAGAGGTGGGATGGCGCATCACAGACCTGGGGAAAAAACTCTCCTTCTGGAATGGGGATTAGACCGAGGGCCCGGAAGTTTCCTTCCAACCTTAATATTCAGGGACCCTGGACCTCTAAAGGTCCGTGATTCTTATATTTCATGATACTAGGAATGTAATACCTACAACCACTCCCGAGCGCCTATTACACACATGACATCATACACCACCACACTGCATCGTGTTTACACCGCTCGCCACTCCAGCCGCAGGCTGTATTATAAGCCCATTTTTCTGATGAGGAACCAGGGACCTGCCCAAGGTCCCCAGCAGTGAGGGGCAGGGCTGGGATTTGACTCTAAAGCATACATGTCCTGACTCTTCCCACTGTCCCAAGTGGGAATGGGGGAGAGAGGGTGGAGGGCGTGCAATAAATTCCTCTGATCTAGAAAACCAAGGGTCTGAGAGCCAATGCTGCTTCAACCACATGCGAAGAAAGCCCCGTCCTGGTCCCAGCCTCCAAGACTCTCTCCAAGCTCTGCAGACAAGAACTTCTCAGCATCTGAGGCGCAAGCAGCAGGGGAGCTTGGCCCATCCAGGAGGTTGGAGCCTTTACTCTCAGTTAGGCTCCCAGGTCTGTCTGACTCCTCGGTGGGGCCCACCTCCTCCGGGCACCCCAGGCCTGCAATGAGCATTGAAGCAGCATCCTCGTCCTGCATGGAAACGGGAACCACAGGGGCGCAGAGCCTGGGCCTGGCCAGTGGCCGGGAGACTGCACCCGGCTTCTCCAGCCTGAGCCCCCCATCCCTCTCCCTGAGGGTGGGTGGACAGTCCCACTCTCACCGGACTCTCACAGTCCCAGGCTCAGCGGCATGATGGGACGGCAAGAGGGCAGAGTATGGTGTCTCTCGGTGTGGGTTCAAATCTTCCCCCATGAGCCCCTAAAACTCCCCAGAGCGATTTGAGGCAAGTCTTCTAACTTCCCTAGTCTTCAGTTTCCTCCTCTAGAAACAGAAGCCATAAGCACTCCCAGACCCCCCTAGGTGTGAGGGGAGGGGACGTGTGTGTGCCAGTGGGAAGTGGAGGCCCCGAGGGTGGGGCCCTGGCCCGCCTCCCTGAGCCTGTCTGCCTGCCGCCAGGTCCTGCCAGCCTCACACCGCCATTTCCACTCTCAATGCCCAAAATCCACAGACGAAGGGGGGGGAAAATCTGTACGTTTAAAAATAAAGTGGAATTTGGCTCTCATTAAAATGAAGTTTGTCACCTCTATCATAAATTGTCCTTCTCAGCTGCAGAAAAAGGTCCATTAGCACTTTTTTTTCCCTTCTCCAAATGAGGCGAGAGTGGGTAGGTTTGAAAATCCCCGTGGACAGCGAGAAAGCCAGAAAAACCCTCTTCCTGCTCCCCTCCCCTCCCAGCTGCCCCCCAGAAGCCAAAAACTCACTGTAATTATCTGTCTGGGACCAGGCTTGGGGAGAGAGCCTTGGCATGGTGTGCTAAGGCGCCAATTAGCGGGAACCAGCTCTGCTCTGGGGGCCGGGGCCAGGGAAGGGGGCTTCCAGCTCTCCCTTCCCTCTCCCTCTCCTCCCGCCTTCCACCCACTCAGCCTCACCTGGGTCACAGGCGTTTGCTCCCGGGTGGCACATGGTCAGGAGCTGAGAAGACTACAGAGTAGGAGTGCTTGTGAAGAGAGAGCTGGTGGTTTTAGGGAGGCCAGGGAAGGGGGACAGCAGAGGCTGTACCCCAAGCCAGGCCTCTGAGCCTGGTCCCTGCAGAGCCCCTTGCTGGCAGGGAGGAGGAGAAGCCCTATCCCCGAGGCCTCAGTCTCCACATCTGAGCAATGGGGGCTGGGCTTTGTGACTGCTGAGGAGCCACCAAGCCCTGATACCCTGTCCCTGGGAGTCTGGCACAGATGGAAAGGACAGAACATAGGGGGGGAAGCTGGGGTGGGGGGGAGCTGGAACCCTGAGCACTTTCAGTTCCCATGTTTATAACAAAGATGGCCAACATTCAATGGACATCTACTGTGTGTTCATTATGTGCCAGGCTTGACTCACACTGACTCAAGCTTCACACGGCAGGGCCATGTAGTAAGTGTAGTCCCCGCGTTACAGATGGGGAGGTTTGGGACTCAGGGGGCAGCAAAGTAAAAAAGTAGCTGGTAGGTTGAGACACAAACCTAGGCAGGCTGACTCCAGAGCCCACGCTGTGCATGCTACGACAAACTGAGCCGTGCTCCCT
This sequence comes from Myrmecophaga tridactyla, assembly GCA_004026745.1. NCBI lineage: Eukaryota > Metazoa > Chordata > Mammalia > Pilosa > Myrmecophagidae > Myrmecophaga > Myrmecophaga tridactyla. The sequence continues at coordinate 34,813 of PVIY010012316.1, read as the reverse complement.
CCACTCCCCTGGGAGCCCCTGCACCCCAGCCCCGGACTCCCCCTGCCTGCTGCCTGCACAGCCCTTTACTTCCAGCCTGGATCCCTCCCCACACAGGAAGGCCAGGCGTGATTCTCCAGCCCTGAGCCCCTTTCACACAAGCCATGCTAGGAGAAGGGACTATTAATGTGCTTGCTGTATGGTACCCTGAGGTAAAGGCACGTGCCTGGGGCCACACAGCCCGGGAGAGCAGAGTGAGGTTAAGAATACACGCGCCCGCCGCCACCCACTTAAAGACCAGGACTCTCACGCGAGGGCTAGCCACACACCGCCCCCCAGAAACTCCCCCTCCCAGAGCACAGCTCCTTCTCTCAAAAAGCAGCTGCCCCTCCCTGGGCCCAGAGGCCACATCTGTTCTGCCCTCTCAGGGTCTCTGGGCCCCACCCACCCCTCCCTTAAATCCTGGGAGCATCCCCTTGGCTCCTGCCAGTCCTCACAAACAGCACCCCTCAACTCCCTCCTCCGCAGCCCCAAAGGGGACAGCGAGTCATGAACTCTGGGAGGGGACCCCAAAGCCTCTTGAGTTCCACCTACCAAAGCAGCAGTTACAAGACCCAAAATGGGGGTCCCCCACACCTTAGGACTCTCCTCGGCTGCACAGCATCCCAGGTGGGGGGCTCAGGCTCTGGTCCCTGCCATGCCAGGTCCTCTGGAGGACCACAGGCCAGCCCCCTGCCCAACCGGGCCTCGGGGGAGAGTGAGCAAGGGGGCAGGCAAGCCCCTGCGTCCTCCCTCAGGCCCCTGGGGGACAGGCTAGGAGATGGGAGGAGTGTGCAGGGCATGCAATTACTTTCTAGTTTTCCTTGGATTCTCAAGTGAGCAGGGGAGTGTGGGCTCTTCACTCACATGAAATGCTGGGCCAGCACTGGCCCCACCTGACAGCACCTTAACCACTGTCCAATGCCCACTCTGTCCTCAGCCAGGCTCTGCCCCTCAAGCCTCTTCCGGTTGAGTCCACCTGGAATCAAGAAGCAATCCCCACAATTCCACTCACAGACACCCGAAGCTGTGGGGCATCCAGCAGGAGCCAGATCCAACCCCTCTGAATTGAGCAAGACTTCTCCTACTCACATGCACGTACACCTGTCCACACACACATGCTCACACAGACTCATGCATGCTCCCACACATGTGCTCACACTTGCTCACATACACCCATGCACACTCTCACACACACTTGCACGTGCATTCTTGAGCAGAGGATAAGTGACCCACCAACTGTCCCACACATCATCAGGCCATCTGGACGCTCAGTCTAGGCGAGTAACATCAGTAAAGCGAGCAGCAAGCTAAGAAGGGCCCAGGGTTGACCCTACTCAGCAGAGATACATGAGAAAAGGCTTCCCGACCTGCACTGAGCCCTGGTCACGGTCACGTAGTGAGCCTTAAGCCTGCAACACTCTGCGCCCTGACCCTGCTCAAAGAGATCATCAGTGGCTGCTCCTGGATTCCTACCCCTTGCCCCTGTACCTGGGTCTGACCATCTGCAGAGGAAAGCGGCCAAATGGGGTTTATCGTCAGTCCCCAGCCCAGAGGTTCTTCCATAGCAGCTCCCTACCCTTCACACCCTCAGTGTCCTGGTTGCTGCCCCAGAGAGGCCAAGCACTCCAACTGAAGCCACACAGCAAATCAGGGCCGAGCTGGGACTAGGACCCAGGCTTCCCATCACCCAGGGACAGTGCACACTGTCACTCATGTCATACGCCAACTTCCTTGTAGAATGAAGGTCAGCAGGTCTTCGGCCCTAGAAAAACAGGCCTTTGAAATCATCTGGTCCCCACCCCACCCTTCTCCCCATCAGGAATTCCCCCTCCAGCCTCCTTGACCATCCGGCCCGTGCCTGCACACTTCTGATGACAGGAAGTCACTACTAATCGAGGCAGCCTGTCAACCTGTAGCTCTCATTGGAGACCCCCAGTCCTGGCTCTGCCCTGGGGCAGGGGGTTTCCATTGAAGGCCAGGGTTCGAGGAGAGAGTTCAGGCCCTACTCGGAGATTTCTGACAGCAAGGACAGCCCCTAAGCCTGCCACTCCCCAGGGTGTGGATTCCATTCCTTCCTCACCTTCCATCTTCTGTTAACAGCCCCGTGGGCCCGGTGGGTTCCAGGTTGCAGCACCAACTAGCTGAGTGACTGAAGACCCGTCCCTCCCTCACTCTGAAATGAGAAAATTTTGGTAAAGCCCTAGCCCAGGGGGCTCTGGCAGAACATCTTCTTCCCATGTCCACCACGCCCAGCCCTGGACAGTGCCCAGCATTGCAGGCATGACGAAGCCACCCCACCCATCCCCTTTTTCATTCCAGACTCACTGCTCCTTGTGATACAGCCTCCCACAGCCTAAGCTGAGGCTCTGCCGGGGCCTTTCCGGGACTAGAATAACATCGTAGGAGTGGGTCTCCCGTGTGCCCACCACTGAAGAGTTAGGGAAGGCCTCTAACTCTGAAAATATCCCCCAAACTCTGCCCTGTAGTGGGCACTCCCCTGCCCTTCCCCCCCCCCCCCAAAGATGCCCAGTTCCAGGTCTCAGATCCCCCATCAGCATCCTCACCATGCCCTCATTAGCACAGCCGCGATCCCTGAGCTCCAGGCCTGGTGAGTTATGACCCATCCATTCCTCACAAGGTCCTCGCTGTCGCCACCACGGGCCCATATTATACAGCGAGCACATCTGTGAGCCACCACGGGCCCATATTATACAGCGAGCACATCTGTGAGCCACCACGGGCCCATATTATACAGCGAGCACATCTGTGAGCCTGGGGCCACTACGGCCACCACTGTTTTCCAGGGAGACAGACTCCATTTATGATAGTATCAACCAGTCCGGCCCCTCCCTTCCCCTCCCAGCTCCGAGCCCCGCCTCCCTTTATGGGGATGGAGATTTGGGCTGTAAATAGCCGTCTGTCTTCCGGGCAGATTCTCACAAAGTCAGAGTACACAGCCGTGGCCGAGGCCACCGCAACCATGCACGGGTAACCACAGCTGTTTGGATGCATTATGGCCTCATTCCTGCCACCCTCTCACCATGCTCAGGGCCACGGGAGAGCCCCCAGCCCCCCCCCCACCCCATGCAACCCCTCCCGTCTTGACCATCTGCAGAGGAAAGTGGCCAAGTGGGGTTGGCCGCCTGGGAGGGGGGAGGCTTTGGCAGAAAGGAGGGACTGAGTCCCCAGTGTGGCCACCAAGCCCTCCCAACAACCCCACAGGAAGCTTATGGAGGAGAAAAGCAAACCTCTGTTGGGGGGAAATCGCTTGTCCAAGTCCACATAGTTGATCCTTGGGGGAGGTGGGATTCAAATCCAGACCCAGAAACTGCAACGCTCCTTCAACCACAGCCTGGCTCCCCTCGCCTGAGGGGTTAATGGTTGACACTTATGGGCAGCTCACAGCAGGCTGGGCTCTGTTCTAATTGTTTTTCATGTTTTAACTAATTTAAGCTTCACAGTGACCTCGTGAGGTTGGCAAGGCTAAGTACCCATTTTACAGACAGGACACTGAGGCATAGCCATGGCCATTCCCCTTGAAGATGGAAAAGCCAGGATTCAAAGCCAGGCAAGCTGGCCCTCGAGCCCAGCTCTCAACGCTTTGTTTAAGCAGACTTCCATCCTGGCCAGGGAGGCTCTCCGGCTGCCTCACCACCGAGATGGCCCTGGTCCCTGAGATAGCACCAGGGGAGGGAAGCCAGGCACTGGGCCTGGCACACCGTGGGTGCTCACCCAGCCTGGCCCCAGCCCCCAGGATAATGAGGGCGTGGCACTTGCACTGTCCCCAACCACCCACCCGAGCTCCTGGGTAACATCTTACCCAGGCCTGATCCTGCAGGCTTCCTTAGCTCAAGTAGTGGTACCCCATCTTCCAGCTGCTTAGCCCCCAAACCATGGGGTCAACCCTTAACTTCCTCCTTCTCTCACCCCCACAGCTGATCAACCATCAGCAAACCTTGTCAGTTCTGCCTTGGAATTTTCTCTAGTGCCTGCCCACTCCCTACTTCCCCCTTGGCCAACAGCCTGGTCCAAGCCACCATCTCTGTTCCCTGGATTATTCCAAAAGCCTCCTCCCCGGGCTCCCTGCTGCTGTCCCTGCCCCCCAGGATCCTCAGTGCAGCCTTCCTGGGACCCTTACAACCCAACTCCGATCAGGTCCCCTTCTCAGAGAGACACCCTCACCCATGACATTTCCTTTCCCCCCTTCCCTACTTTATTTTTCTCTCCTTGACATTTATCACTGCCTAACACAGTATACATTTTGCTGATTTATCTCATTTAATGTTTGTCTCCCCTACTAGAACATGAGACCATGGTGACAGCCTACCAGATCCTAAAATAGTGCCTGGCCCAGTGGGTGCCCTGTAACTATTCATCCATTTATTCGCTCCACGGGCATCACGGAGCCAGATACTGAGGAGGTACCACCCAGGCCCTGACAATGACCATGCAGGGTGTTCAGCACAGTGGCAGGGAAGCCCGAGGTGCCATGAGAGATCAGAGGAGGGAGAGACCAACTCAGACCAGGGCGCTGGGAAGGCCACGCTGAGGGGGGCGTTGCAGGGTAAGCAGGAGTTCACTGGACGGATGAGGTGGCAGCTTCACACCTGGCAGGAGGAGCCAGAGGTGCCAAAGGCAAGAACAAAATAGAAAGACGTGTTCTTGGGACAGGGGAAGGGACGGGAAATGAGACTAAAGGGGTCGGGCAGGGGCCAGGTTGTGCAAGGCGTTGAAGAACAGGCCAGGGGGGTCGAACCTTCCCCTGTGGGCAATGGTGGGCCACAAAGGGAGGACATGGCAGGTGTGGGGGGTTGGGGGATCCCCCACCTCAGACAATCGAGAGGCACCCTGGATGTAAGGATAGATAGGGGTATGGGGCCACCCACCACATGTCAGGATAAGGGGTTAGGATTTCCCCCAAACTGTGGCCTCAGCCAGGAGGCACCTCAAGTCACAGGGTCATTATGGAAGGCTCAGATTGTGCCCAGAACTGTGTTGAGAGGAAATCCAGGGAGAAATTAAACCAAACAGTCTGCAACAAAATGCCACGCTATGCAGCTTTAGTGTAGCTAGGGGAAAGGAGTGCTGGGATGGCAAATCGAGGAGATCTTCCTGGAGGAGGCAAGGTTTGGCTATCCTGGCAGCTGGAGACAGGCCAGTTCCAGGCCACTGGGCCTCCTAGCACCCAAGTGGACCCTGGCTAAGCCCATCCTTTATCTGGCCTGCAAAAGCCTTGGAACTTCTTTGCATTTAATTCCTCTGCTGAGGTGGTTGCTGAATTGATGGAAGTTTGCATCTTCTATAAAGTCCAGTCAGACCTCTCAAGGCAGGAGTAGAAGGCCAGAATTTTGTAGCTCCTGAGTGGGTTCCAGCTTCCCTCCCTGCCTTGGTCAGATCCAAGCCAGCCAGGAATCAGCAGGCAAAGGCCTCCCCCCAACCCAGGCTCCTACCCCTAAGGGGGCTGCCTGGAAGTAGGGCCTAGGCTGAGCTCTGAATTTCAGAAATGATCAGGATATGAAGGGGAGATCTCTAAATAAATATACATTTTTATGAGATAAATTTAATTAAAGTGGATTAAAATTAATTTGCTTTAAGAAAATTAGAAGTGTGCCTTAGCGGATTTCAGAGGCAGGGTAAGAGCCCCTGAATCCAAAAGATCCACATAAGTGCCTGGGGGTGGGGTGAGGCGCTGTGACTTGCGTGTGGAGGTCCCAGAAGGCAGTGTTTCATCTACACAGCTCCCGAACACCCCCAGGCATGTTCACATGGGGAAGGCATGCAGCACCAGCTCCCCTATGCCAGGGGGAAGCTAAAGCCCCGATGGGGCAGTGACTTGCCCAAGGTCACACAGCAACTCTGTGGCAGGTTCCAGTGGGTCCTTTCTGCCAGCCCCGGGCATTTCATTCACGCTCAACACACCCAAAGCTCCCCACCGCCTGTGCCCCCTGCCTGAGCTGCTGCAGCCCAGTTTCCTCCCATCCGCAGGGTGGGGACCCTTTTGCTGTGACAATCTGGCTCCTCGGAGCCCCGGGATGGGGAGGGCAAGGTGGAGGGATGCAGCCTGGGGTTAGGACAGGAGGCAGTGAGGGAAAGGACCCGAAATCAACAAGCGTTCTGGAATTTTAAGTAGTTTTTGGAGGAAAATACAGAGCAGGTTCAGCTGTAGCAATTTGCTCCAGGGGAAAATTATGTTCCCATGCTCTATTATACAGAACAGAAGGAACATTTGGTGGGTTGAATACTTGTTAATTTATTTCTATGTTTGTTAATGGGCCCAACACGCGCATGCTCACACAAGTACCCCCCCCACACACACACACACCATCTCTCTCATCAGGCGTCAGCAGGAGACAACGCTGGGTCCCCCAAATTTTCCTGCCACCTTCTTACCAAGTACCTCGCAGTTTCTTGCTTCCTCCTCTCGACACCAGAGGTCTAAAGGAGGGCCATGCATGGTTTGGGGACTGAGGGACCCTCTCGGTTGCCTCATCTGAAAAATGGTCTTGATAACGTATTAGGGCAAGCAAAGCCTTTGACCTCAGCACAAGGGTGATCAGGCATGAGGGGTCGTTCCGAGCATGTCTGCGGGCACACAGGAGATCCCTAAGATTGACTGAGGGGCTGATTCTGCACTCACCTGGCTCACAGGCACCTCAAACTGAGCAAGTCCAAACCAGAATGTGCACGCTTCC
>PVIY010012316.1:12472-28000 GCA_004026745.1 Myrmecophaga tridactyla | reverse complement strand
GCCACACAGCAGCCAGAACGGAACTGAAACACAGAAGTCAGATCCTATCACTCTCTTGCTTACCGTCCTCCACAGGCCCACCCCACTCCTAACGCAGTGTATCCCACAGTAAGGCTGCGGTGGCCTCCGCTTCCCGCCTCCTCTCCCCTGGCCCCCACCTCCCTCCCGCAGCCCCCCAGTCTTCCTCCTGGCCTTCAGACCCACACAGCTCCTTCCAGACCCCAGGCCTTTGTCCCGGTGCTAGGCGGGCCCTTCCCATGGCTGCCTCTTCTCAGCCTTGAGGTCTCGGATCCAGGAAGGCTTCCCGGGACCACCCCTCCAAGGCAGCTCGCCCTGCCGCCCCCACCACTCCCTATTTCGTGGCCCTTCCTGGATTTGTCACAGGCTCACCATCCAAATTAGGTGTAGATTTGCTCCCACAATAATGTAAAACTACCTGAAGGCAGGGCCCATGTCTGGGCATTCTATTCCCAGCACCTAGAACAGTGCCTGGCAGGTGGCAGGTGTTTCATAAACACACGAGCGAGCAAATAGATGGATGGATGGATAGGTGGGTGGCTGGGTGGGTGGCTGGATGAATGGGTGGGTGGGTGAATAGGTGGGTGGATGGGTGGGTGGATGGGTGGATGGGTGAGGAGATGGGTGAAATGGGAGGTTACCTCCAAGACTGAGGAGGGTGGTGGGAAGGGGGTGGCAGGAAGGGTCCCCCAACCCTGGAGGGCATCAGTGCCTCTTCTGCTCAGCCAAAGACCCTGTCCCCACTAGGACAGGGAGCGGGACAAGGTGTGGATGAGGCTTTTGGAACAGTACGTGGAACCTGGTTCCTTTTCTCTGTACAACTTCATGAAGCAGATACCAGGAATCAAACTGACCCAGGTGTGAGTCCTAACCCAACCATTTTTTGCAACATACTTGGCCTCTCTGGGCCTCAGTTTCCTTATCTGTAAAATGAGGATAAGAAAAGTATTCACCCCATAGGACTGTCGGATGGGTGAGTGAGATCGTACCTAAAGGTGCCCGACGCCTGCCTGGCGCACAGACAAAAGCAAAGATGTGCGCAGATGCCGATGGTAAGAACCCCATCTCTCACAGAGGAGGAAGCTGGGAGAGGTCGTAGGAGTTACCATGAGTCCTACAGTTGGAAAGTGGGACCAAAGTCAGGCTTCTCTGACTCAGAACACAAGTGCTCTTTTCTCTGCCCTGGGTACCCCCAGCAGGCAGAGGGAAGGGGCCACAGGAAGTCTTTCTCACTCATTTGCATCTTAGTGGGGTTCTTTTATGTTCCTGCCTGTGAGCTGGCTTAGCCTCCCCCTACCCCAGGATGGCACAGAGGCACTTCAGGAGGCTGGGCCAGCTGGCCGGGGAGGAGACACCCCACCCACCCCCGAGGTAAGGGAGCTGGGAGAAGTCAGTCACTCCCTGTACTGGTAAACTAAGGCAGGCTGAGCTCAGGTCTGCTGAGAGCCTCCCCTTGGATGGTCTGGGGTGGAGGGATGGGCCTATCTGAGTCTCCAGAGGTCCCAAGAGGAAGAGTTGGCCCACAGAGCAGGGGAGGGAGGTTATCGCTTAACAAGCACAGCTCCCACCCGGGCCAAGGGCACAGAGCAAGGAGGTGGCGGCACTCAGACTGACTGGCTCATGGAATTGGAAGGCCCAGAAGCCTAGAGGGAGGGCTGCCCTAGCAGGAACCCCATTCGGGGCTCGGCTGAGAAGGGATCACAGCCAAGGTACCTTCCCCTTAGAGCAGGCACACATTAAGAATTATTCCTCTGGTGAGCAAACAATTTGTTACAATATCTACCACGCACTCTTCCTGGCCAAATGCCCTCCCATACATCCTGGATTAATCCCGGAAGTCACTCCATTCATTTAGGACATGCCTGAGTATGCCTCCTCTTTTATTAGGAAAATCATTCATTGTTTTGAGGCGCTCATAGGTTTTAATTTGGGACTCTTTTAACGGCTCCCTCAGTGGCTCAATGGCAGAAGCAGACTTGCGGCTGGGAAGTCCTCCTTGGTTCTCAGAACTGGCAGAGCCTGGTAGGTGCCACCACACCCTGGAGAGGAGAGAAGGATAGAATATTCCCTCCAGAAAGCCAGGGAGCGCAGACCCCAATGCTGTGTGGTGTTGGGTCATACCCTCAACCTCTCTGAGCCTCCCTGAAAGAGGCAAAGCCAAGGCATATTTGAGTGTCACTCTACCCAGCCCACCCAATGAAGGCTTTAAAAACCACATCCTTGGGGAGTGGCCTGGAATTGTTGAAAAGGCACAGCATATGGAGTTCAGATTTGAAATATGAGCTGAGCGAGTCATTAGCCTCACAGAGCCCAGGTTCTAGCTCCTTAGAATGAAGTCACTACTGCCCCCCTCTCCAGGCTGTTGAGCAAATTTTAAAAGGACTTGTTCAGAGCAAATTTGACTCAGCCTGATACACAGTGGGTGCTAATAAGAGTAACTCTCCCAGTCCTCCCAACCCAGCACAGGAACCTTTCACTTCTCCATCTCTCGGCCCTGGAGAAGTCAGAACCCCTGGCTCTCAGGCAGCTCATCCCCAACTGTGTGCTTGCTCCTCCTGCCTGGCTTTTGCTTACACTACCCCCAATCAGAAGTGCCTTCTCGGCTCCTCCTGGCTTCCCCAAATCCTCCTGGTCCCTAAGAACCAGCCTCTTCCAAGAAGTCCTCCCTGACTCCAGCCCTTACCTCCCTCTCCCTGAGGCTCACAGCATTTTTCCTTGGTCCTTCTGATGTCACATCGTTATCAATAGGGAAGGACCATGTCACCTACTCATTTTGTGGCCACCACACCCAGCCGAGCCACTGGGTACAGGAAGGATGAGCTAATTAAATGAAATGGAAAGGGAATAGAGGACTCCTCCTAAGGGAGTACAACATCTCTGTTAGATAGGTTTCATTATGTCCATTGCGCAGATGGGGAAAATGAGGTCAAGAGAGACGAATCACTTGCCCAAGTGGCAGGGCTGGGATATGAAGCAGCCCCACGACATGGAGCTGCACGCACGCAAGCCACGAACCCTGGGCCTGGCATGCTCACACCCACCAGACCATCTGATCTTCACCAGCCCTCAGGAAGGGCAGCACTGCTGTTCCCTGGGCCAGCCAGGAGGAAACCGAGGCCCAGAAAGGTTGGGCACTTGCTCAGAACCACACAGGCAGTAAGGGGAAGGAATGGGACTTGAATCTAAAACTCTCAGCCCCCAGTCTGTTCAGAGCATCTGATCAGGATGCCCCAGGGGCTGCTAACCCAGGACCCCACCTCCCTCCCAGGTGCCTAATCTTCCTCCTGCTGTGAGATGGCCTCTGCCTGTCCCAGACAGCACATCCCCCTCTCCCAACTATCACCCTAACACCAGGACTCCAGGAGATGCCTGCATGGTTGGGTTGACCTTTTGGTGGGCCTGCCTTATACAGTTCTGGGTATTTACACAGGCAGCCACAGTTGCAATGGCTCCTGGAAAGTAGGTCATGCTGAGGAAGGAGGGACGAGATGGCCGGTGTGGCCCACAGACACTCCTTGTGCCCCTTTCCACCTGCCTGAACAGGCAGTCACTCTGGCACTGTCTTCTTGAATGGCCTTGGCAGCTCTGGTCAGGGGCCTGGGGTGCAGGCCTGGGCTTCCCAATGAGGGCAGGACCGCACCCATGTCTCCTCCAGCTCCTCTCTGCTTGGTAACCTAGTGGGCCCCGGGGGACACGGGATGAGAAGCCCCTTTTAGTAAGAACCCCTCTCTGCATTGGTGGGTCATCTCACTTCTCCAAGCTTCCATCTCCTCATCTGTCCATGAGAACAGTGACAGCTGTCCCACAGGTGCACAGCGAGTACAGCCATGGCCTGGCACATCCTAGGCACCCAGGAAATGCTGGTTTGTCCCAGCAGGCTCTGAGGACGCACTTCTAGAACACCCGGCAGATACTCAGCAACAAGGGAGACAGATCCTGTCTCCCAGGGAACCAGCTGGGTAGCACTGGGTGGGGGTACCAGGGTGAAAGCAGGCCAACCAGCAGCCTGCCAAACACCCACCAATTAGCAACAAAACCACACTCAGGATGTCACCGTGAGAGCTGGGCCAGGGCACCAGGGAGCCTGGGGGCTCAGAAGCCAAGAGGAGGCTGCCCCTCCCAACCGGCTGCTCCTGAGCACGAGGCCCAGGCGTGTCCACCACTCACACTGCTCCACCTCTCCCCACAATGCCATCTCCACCAGCCGGGGAAAGCCCAGGGGGCTCCATGACAGCACTCCCCAAGGCCAAATGCGCTCCCTACCCAGCTCAGCCAAGGTGTCCGGAGGGACTCCAACCAGAAGGGACAAAACTGACAGCCAAGAAAGTATAACAGTCAGCTGTCCAGAACAGAGGGGTCACGGTGGATGTCACGGGCTAGTCAGCCTGGGGACTGGAGGCAACCTGGTGGCTTAAGGGTTGTGCCAGAGCAGGGGTGAAGACAGTCCCCTTCTCTCTGCCCTGTCCAGGCCGGCCCCCACCCCTACCACTGAGCAGAAGGCAGCTGCTTCATCCCCCACCCTCCCCACATGCAACTGTCAGCTCTCAAAGCCTGGGGTGTCATCTTCAGAGGCCCCCACACCCTTGTCTCAGGCTCCACTTGGTCTCTCTCCAACCCCAGCTCAATCCTTTATTACTCAGAAGAGCCTCTTGATTGCAAAGGCCTCTAAGGCATCTCACAAATAAGAATTCTTTAATTGGGAAGTTGTTAACTTCTCAAAGAGGAATTTTAATTTTGCTTCCACACTATCTCCTCTCCCAAAGCATGCAGGCTAAACACAAAGTCCAAAAAAAGAAAAAGGCTAACAAAAGTCCAGGCACCACCGCCAGGGCAAGGAAGTATCGTATGTGCCCCCACGCCACCCCACCCGCAGAGACCCATCCCACTGACTGTGAGAGGCCTCACTGCCCTCCCCGTGGGGCCTGCTCTGTAACCCACTCATCACCCCACACTCACTACAAAGGGTGCCAAAATGGTGAAAGCATTAAAATGATGAGAGCCCCACACAGGGCAGGGACAATGGTCTGCTGGGTTCCCTGAGCCCAGCATTCATGAGGAGTTCCCCTCTATCTCATGCTCCTAAAGCTGATAACCTGGGATCCTATTCCTTGAACATTTACTGTGTGTCAGACACTGCTCTAAACCCTTCGCACGCATCAGTCTACTGATCAGACCGATGTCCAAAGAGTTTAAGTCACTTGCTTAAATTTACACCGTTCGCCAAGCCAGGATTTGATCCCAAGTAGTCTGGCTCCAGAGATCCTGGATTTCATCTAATCCAGCTCCCAGGATTTGATCTCCTGGCTCCAGAGTAGGCACACCACCAAATGCCACCTATCCCTGCCCGCCCCACCCACGGTCTGAGTGCACCATGGGGCCCAAGGCTGTGGCCATCTCATCTGTGTGTCCCCGGGAGGGGGGCAGCACAGAGCCGAGCATCCAGCCACACTTAATAAATTGTTGCAGAATGACTAAACGATGGATGAGCAAAACAAAGCACCTTCCATTCATTCTCTCCTTGGAACCTCGTCATAGGCCCATGAGAAAAATAGGCAGGCAGGATAGTTTCCAATCTACAGTCAGGTAGACTGAAGCCCAGAGAGTGGAAGCACCTGCCCCAGGTCACCCAGCGAGGGGGTGGCAGAGCCCGAGCCTCCTCCCAGCTCGGACTGTGTGTCCCTATCTGCCACCCAGAATGTACAGGGCTTGGATCATTACCAGGCACACACTGCGTGCTATGTTCCCAGGCCCCAGCTAACATCCCGGAGCCGAAACATACCTCAGAGAAGCACTGGTCCCACCCTGAGGCAGGAATCTCCTCTCGGCACCCCTGACAGCTCGGGGTGACACCGATACTCCACATGCACACCTCGGGGCATGGGAACTCAGCTCGCTGCTGAGCTGCTCGCAGGGCTGGTCCTGCCGCCCTATTAGTGCTGACCCAGCCCAACCCCCACTGTGTGGTCTTGGAGATGCCTCCCACCCTTGCCTCCTAAAGGGATACTGGGGAATCTGGAGCAGCCCAAGCCCCTTTGAGTCCTCCCTGCCACAGGTCTTCCTTCATGCCATGCTCCTCCTCAGAAATCTTCAGTGGCTCCCTGTTGCTTATGGCTGAAATCCTTCTGGTTCTCTAAGGCTTTTTATGATCTGGTTCAAACTCATCCCTCCTGCCTTCTCCCTTTTTCCGGTTGGCAGCTCTCCTCCTCCATCTGCTTCCAGAATTTCTTCCCTAACTTCTCCAATTCCTTTGGCCCTTTTGAATGTCTGTGCATATCTTTTACCTTTCTGCTGTCCCCCGACCCTGTGGCTTGTGGTGAGCTCTCCTGTCCTGTTACATACTCATCTTCCATTTGTCTTCATCTTTGCCCTCTTCATCCTTTTGTCCCTCTATTTTCTGTCCACATGCTGCCCCTCTGCACCCATGCACAGTTGTCAAAGCTCTTCCCAAATGTGATCCTGTTCAAACCAGTGCTCTTCCCAGCCCAGCCTGGCTGTGCACCAGGACACTTGGGGATGTCACTAAAGAGAGGGATCCCCTGGGGTCCACCCAGATATTCTGATCCAGAGTCACTTAGATGGCTAATAACTCCACAGTTAGCGCTGATGGCCAGCCCAGTGGGAACCCACTGGCCTAACCCAACCTCACACCAGGGGAGCACACGTGTCCCTGAAAGACTAGTCCTCTGACCTTACTTGCACACCTGAAGAGACAGGGACCTCATTCTCTCAGGGACAGCCCCATCTTTGGAGGCAGCTCTGATGCAGAGAAAGCTCTTCCTTGTGTTGACTGAGCTGAAACCAGCCTGCCTGAAGGCTCCAGGAAGGGTCTGGACTCCACCTGGGCTGGGATCACACTTGTCACCTGGGAGCTCTCCATTCCCACCCTCAGGGCCCAGTGAGGGCCTGGCACATGGTGGGACTCGGGTGATACCTGTGATGTCTGCAGCAGTGGGAGACGGAAGCCTCCATCTCTGCCTGCCTGGAGCATCCTCAGGTAATTAACATTGCCTGTGCTCTCACAGCCCTCCATGAAAGGAGCCACCTCACCAGGAAGTACAGGGCTTGGAAGACTTTGCTACCCAGTAGGGTCCCCTTCCCTGCCCAGAGCACCCTGAGAGATATTATAGTATGATGATGCCAACTATTAGGCCAGTTGAGGGGAGGAGCTGGGGGTTGGGCTGGCAGCAACTTCTCCGAGCTGGTAAATCCAGAGACCTTGTCTGCAAGGCTGGAGTACCAGGCTGACCCATCACTTGGGCCAGATTCACCCTAAGTAGCCAGTCCCAGACTCCTCTGTGTGTTCTTGTCCGGGTAAAAAGCTTTAAAATCTATCCAGCTGCCGATGACTCTCACATTGACATCTCCAGTCCCAGCCTCTTCCCTTCTACTGTCTGCACAACCTCCCACAGAATACCGGCCCTGTAAACTAACATTCCAAACTGCACTCTTCCTTTTCTTCTCCAAATTCACTTCTCAACCGCCTTGGCTCAAAAGGCACCACCACCCGCCCCGTTCCTGGGCTATCCCCTGGCCCTTTCTCCCAGAGCCCACTGCCCCATGCGCCTGCTACTTCTGAGTGTCCTGCCCTGGCCCACTCTCTCCACTGCAAGTTCTTCTATAGGCACAGCCCTGCCATCTTCCCTGGGGCTCCCGCAGGGGTCTTCTAACTGGCTGGCTAGCTCCCATCCCTGCCTACCTGCACCCCCAGTATCTCTTCTCCACCAGGCAAGGAGAGGGGGCCCACATGCCAGGAGCAGCCTCCAGTCATGCTTGGAGTAACTCTCATCAGCCGGCAAGCATCCTCTCTCAGCCCCTCGGCCCCTTGCAGGGCTCAGCGCTGATCCCAGCTCACAGCCTGTGCAGACAGACCCTCTCGTCGGGTCTCATCCAGGAGCCTTGCCTGGCTACTCTGCAGAGAACAGCTAGCTCCCTCTTCCAGCCCTTTTGTCCGTTATAGAACTTACTGCTCACTCATATATATATATATATATTATATATACGTACCATATATATATCGTCTAGCTCTTTGCTGTCTACTCTGTTGGAACTAAGCCCTATGAGGGGATGACCTGGTCTAACTCACTCGCGGAGGCTGGGCAGGCCCAATATGCAGCAGGTGTTCCACATGTGTTGAATGAATGAATGAATGAATGACTTCAGTAACCATCTGTGAAGTCCCCATGAACGCCACAAGGAAATATGAGGCAAATCAGGCTGGACTCTGGCCCAAGAGTCCCCACAGTTTGTGGGAAGAGCCAGCCCCAGGGTGTGAGCAGTGCTGGAGTACGCAGGGGTGGGGAACTAGCTCCGTCCAGGTGTCAGGGAAGACTTCCTGGAAGAGACCACATGCCACCACCCCCCTCCCACCCTGGCTGTCTGGCGTCCTGTCCTCATCATGGGCCACCTCCCACCACCACCAAGGGGATGAAGTGGCGGGGTGGGGGGGGTCCCTCTAGCCAGCTGCACTGATTCAGGAATCACTAAATGCCCAGAGGAGGCATGGGCACCCCACCTGCAAGGAGGCGGCCGGGCAGGCTCCCCAGAAAGCAGAGGGGCATGATTTAAACACCACTCATCCCACCAGTGAGTGAGAGTCTGCGGCTGTGGGATGTGGGCCCCCAGACTCGCCTGCCCACCTCCCACGCCGCTGTCCTGCCCCTTCTCTGCAACCACAAGAGCTCTGGAGGAACGGGGGACAGGGAGCAAAGGGCCTGGCAAAACCTGGGCTTCCTCCAGGTGTCAGAGCTTTGCCAGCTCAAGTCTCAACTCCCCAGCACCTACCTGACCAGACCAACAGTGCGTCAAACACCCTCCAGACCCCCCTCCCCGACCTTGGCTTCTCCCTACTCAAACTCTATTCTGCACATCATAACCCTACACGTGTCATTTTGTTTCATCCAGATGTTATTTATCATGACAAAACATTGGAAATAACCAAAATACACAGTGGAGAATTCGTTAAACATGCTATGGCACACACAGGTTGGAACATTACACAGCCATTAACAATTGTATTATAGAAGAGCATTTAATGATGGGAAATGATCTTGGTATGGTATTAAGAGCAAAAGGCACGTTAGAAAACAGTAAGTACAGTTTGATCCCAATTATGTCATAAATACATATTTCGTACAAGACTGACTGGCAAAACACCCGAGTGCTCACATTTTCTATAGAGAACACTCATTATTTTTTATAATGAGAAAAATAGAATGTTTTTAAAAGAATCCTACAGCCTTCAAGTCTCAGCCCAGGTGTCACCTCCTCCCAAGACCCCCAGGCTCCTGGCTCAGACACCTCCCCACCCCGCGTCCCCCAGGCTGCATTAACCACCCCCCGACTCCAACTCCCTGCCCACTGAGCTTCCCAGGGCCCTGTGCTGTGGGTGCTGCTGTCTGCCTTCCTGGCAAGGGTGGGACAGGGACAGGCCACTCTGGCCCTCACATCCTGTCCCAGCCCTCCCATTGCCCCTGGCCGCCTCCCAGGCAGCCTGACTGCATCCCCTCTCCCCGTAGCCCAGCAGCAATTACAGGTTAAACTGGAGGGGCAAATTAGCTGCTCATTCCACTCGGGACTGACTAATTAGCAGGAATATGTTGATGGAGATAACTGGCCTTTAAAGTAAGGTCTAGGGTTCCTGGGAGGGAAATCCAGACCTCTGCCCCCTGCCATGCCCATCAGCTTCCCAGAGGGAGGACTGTGCCGGCTTGGCTAAGCCGTGGCCACCCTACAACTCTCACCAACTCCTCAGGGGAAGGGTTTGGGCCTCCCTGCTGCGATGCCAGGTCTTCATCTGCAAAGGGGGGATACTATTCCAGTCGCGCCTGCTGCCCCAAGCCTTCCTCCACCGTTCTTTCTGTTTAGCAAATTCCCTCCCTCCATAGCCTTCTGAGACATCAGACAGGCCTCTCAAGAACAGAAAATAAGCCCAGATACAGGGTGGAGGTGCCTTGTCCAAGGTCACACAGGGGTCAAGTTCAGTAGCAATTCAGGTCCCCCACCTCCCCTATCTCCCACCTCATCAGGACGTGCAGCAGTTTGTTCACATCCCCTTACATGGGACACAGAGGGCCAAGACCTGTCACCTCCTACATTCTAGGTACCCTGCTCCTCATAATGCAATCCAAGAGAATCTGCTCTGCTCAAACAGAGCCAAGGTCATCCCACTGCCAGTGCTCATCACACACACACACACACACACACATACACACACACACACACACACACCTGGGGATTGAGCCTCATCCTGCCCCGAAAGTGTCTAGAGCCACACATTAACTCTAGCTGTGGAGCCCTGTTAGACTGCACATTTTGGAATCAGTGCCAATCTCTTGACAGTTTCTTGGACCCCAACTGTCTCCGTATGTGTGTCCCTCTCCCTCCTGACCTGCAGTCATGCACACATCAGGCCAGAACCAAGGACAGAGCCCTCCAGCCACCATCAGAGACCCCCACACCACACAGGAGGTGCAACCCTCCCACCCCTGCCTCCTAAAGGGATTCTGGGGAATCTAGAGAAGCCCGGGCCTCCATTAGCCAGCCCTGTCGGTGACACGCGTCACCCAGAAGCAAGCCCAGCATTCTGAGCTGGCTACTGAGTCCTGCCACAGCAAGGGCTGAGGGAGAGGCAGCACCGCCTGACCAAACCCCCAGACTTGGCTGCATAGAGGGGGGGATAGACGGGGGACGCCCTGAAAGACGCCTCGTGACGGCTTCCCCACAGCTCTCCCCCCGGAGCCCCACGCCCACCCCCACGGCTCAGGCCACCCCCACACCTCTTACCTCAGGTCGGGTAGCAGTCTGCTGAGGGTGACAGGGCTGGGGGACCAGCCCGGCTTGACTCAGTCACCCTCTTTGCCCTCGGGTGCCAGGACCTCAGGGCCCGTGAAGGCAGGAGGCTGCGGGGAGAAACGGGAGATGGGCTGTCAGCCAGAGTACGGCAGTGTCAACTCAGGTGTCAGCTTAGGTGTCATCCTTTCGGGAAGCCTGGGTATCCCAGGCCACTGCGATGTGATTTCTCTTGTGTGTTTGTTTATTCAAACCGACTTGCCGGGTCAGGGGTGGGGGGATGGGGGGGGACAGTAGGGAACCCTGTGGAGGGGTCTGACTGCCTCCGCCTGGGCAGTACTCACACCGCACACTCGCGTTCTCACACACATCCTCCTACCCGCTGACACACGCACCGGTGTGCCCCCAGCTGGGGCAGCAAAGCTATGGGGTAGCAGGGTTTCTGGGCCCAGGCAGGGCAGGGTTTGAATGTGCTTCTCCCACCTCATTGCTTGGTAACCTTGGGAAGGCAATGAGCCTTGCTTCCCTCATCCAGCAAATGGGGCTACCCTTCCTCTGCCAGGACTGCCGGGAGGACAGTCAGAGGGTAGGAGCGGAAGGCTGCACGTAGCTGACATTCAGCCAACTCCAGCGCCTGCCTTCCTGCTTGGCCAGTGACCAGGAGAGCACCCAGGGGGCCTCTCCCCGGGTCTGAGCCTCACCCTCCCAGTTCCCAAGGACTCCCATAGCCCCCACCCACCCACCTCCACCTGCCCCAGCCTCTCCTGGTTTATTCCTCCATTAAACGCTCTCCACAAGCTGCTTGTGACAAGGCCCCCATACTCCATGAGTGGGAAAGGAGACTAGGGATAAAGGCCACAGTCCTCACCTGG
The DNA here is from genome assembly GCA_004026745.1 of Myrmecophaga tridactyla. Classification (NCBI taxonomy): domain Eukaryota; kingdom Metazoa; phylum Chordata; class Mammalia; order Pilosa; family Myrmecophagidae; genus Myrmecophaga; species Myrmecophaga tridactyla. The sequence goes on along the minus strand of PVIY010012316.1, from coordinate 16,322 downwards.
TCTCAAGGCCTCTGGTCCCAACCCTCTCTCCTTCACTCCCCACCCTCCTACCTGCCTCGCCACCCCTCCCCCACCTCCCACTCCGCCCACCGTTGGCTCCACCCACAAACACACCAAGCATGTTCCTGCCTCAGGACCTTTGTATCTGCAGTGTCTTGTCCTGGAGCACTCTCCCCCCAGATGTCCACGTGGCTCAATCTGTTACTTCCTTCAAGTCTGTGCAAATGTCACCTCCTCATTAAGACCTTTCCCGACTGCTCTGTCCAAAACAGCAAATCCAGCTCCTCCCCACACCCCACCTACCCCACTCTGCGATCTCCCACAGTGCTTGTTTCTTTGTTAGCTGATGCACACACCCTCGAATGCGAGTTCCATCACAACAGGGGTGCCCCCTGCTATGTTCAGGGCTGTCCCCTAAAGCCCTGATTAGTGCCTGGCACACAGTAGGTGCACATTCAGCCTTGCTGAATAAACAGACACACAAGAGAAACCACATTGCAGTGGTCTGGGATACCCAGGTTTCCTGAAAGGATGACACCTGAGCTGACACAAACAGTCCACCCAGAAAGGGTAGAAACAGAGCTCAGCCTGTGCAGAGGTATGATGGCAAGACAAAACATGAGGCGGTCAGGGAGTTGCTCGGGTCATGGAGGGTCTGGGTCTATTTCTAGGTAAGGGAGAGGCACAAATGGAAGCTGGGGTGGTGGGCAGGCCCGGATGCAGGTGCCTTGTGTCCAGGAGCTCTGGCTCGATCCTGGAAGCACTGAGGGGCCACTGGAGGGCCAAGCAGGAACCATATCCACAGATCTGAGTTTGGAAACCATCCCTCTGGCTACTATATGGGATGGACAAGGCAGAGGTGAAATTGGTGACAGAAGCCCAGAAGGATGGGGCCCAGAAGAGGTGGTGACAGCAGGGGAGGGCAAAGCAAAAATGGAGACTGTGGAAGCAAAAGGCTTGCTGAGGAAGGGGTACCAGCAGCCCCAGGTGGGAGGGAGGGGGACCACACAGGCAAAAGCACAGTTCTCCTAAGGGCCCCTCACTGCTCTAGTACCACCCAGGGCACCCACCACCCATCCCTTCAGAGGCTTCTTGCTTTTTACCCAACATCTCCCCCAGACCCAGCCTTCTTCCCCCAGAACTCCGAGTCAGGCCCAGTTCCCCTCTGCCCCAAGCACCCAAAACCTCCCACCTCCAAGCCTCGGCTCCTGCTGTTCCCTTCTCCCTCCTTCCACTTAGGGCAAAGCCCCAGCCTCCTTCAAAGCCCAAATGAGTTCAGTGTCCCCCAAGGACTTCACCCTGGGCTCGAAGTGCAAGGGTGTAGTTGAGCCCCAGCTCTTCCTTTTCCCGGCACCAAGGCCCTGGGCCACAGCCTCCTCCTCTGAGCCTCGATTTCCTCCATCTCTCTAAAAACCACCTCTCCTTCTGAGCAGTTGCTGAGAGGATCAGATCAGAACCCTGTTTCTCAAGGCATGAGGCACACGCCCCTGGGACGGGCGAGGGGAGTTTAGGTGGCAAGGAGACAAACGTTCTTATTTTCAGTTATGTGTTATTTTCCTATATGTTGGGGGAAAAGTGACTGGCATGTCATGCCCAGGATTCCACAGACGTGAGTGTGCGGTAATCCACCTTCCCATGGGTCAATGCAAAGACAGGGATTAGGAAAGTACGAGTGCAAGGGGTACCCAGAGGGGGCCACAAAGCAAGATGATGAGAGGGAAGCACTGGCAGTTGGCATGTGGCTCAGCTCCGTGAGGACCAGCCCCTCCCTCCTTCCCTGAAGGGCCAGGCCGGCCCCTCCTTCTTCTCTTCATTCCCCAGAGAGAGCCATCCAGCACAGGCTTAGGTCCCCAGGGGGATTCAGCAAGGCCTGCCAGATGGGATGGCTAGGATGGCTGGAAGGATGGATGATGGATAGATGAGGCTTGGAGACAACTGCCAGAACATAAGGGGAAGATGGCAAAAGCTTCTGGGTCCCTCCCAGCATCAACATTCTATGAAGTTTAAGATGCTTATGGCAGAATTTTTAGCCAAATGGTAGGTAAAGATGGAGGGGCTCTTTGGGGGCAAGGATTTTCCTACTGTATGGGCTGCAGACTCCTCCAAGAAGGAGGCTGACACACGAGCACTGAGCAGGTCCCAGGACCCACCTTGGTCTTCCCATCCTGTTAATGAACCACAAAACAATATGGTTGAAGGTGAGAAAGGGTCTGCCCAGCCCCACAGTCCACCCGCCCCCCAATCGTGCCTGCCACTGGCCCTGGCCAGGTCTCCCCATGCTGCTGATCAATGCCAGCCTGAGGCAGAGGGATGGCCAGAGCCTGGCAGTTCCTTGGGCCCCTGTCCTCCAAGCCAGGCCCAGAGAGGCAGGGGTGCCCTCAGTGGCTGCCCAGCTGGCTCCCAGCAGCCCTGGCATGAGTCAGCCAGGCCCAGGCCAACACGAGCAGCCCTGTCCATGGCAGGTCTCCAGACCACCTGGCTGGCGGCCCTGAGCCCAGTCCACCTGAGCTGGCTAGGCGCGCCATCCCCACAGCACAGCTCCCAGCTGCCATGTTCCAAGGCAATGAATGGGCCTCCTGCTCCCTTCCCCCCAAACCTTTCTGAAGCTCCCACTCTCCTCAGTGGCATCACAAGGAGTTGCTATGGAAATGAGACCACAGGCAGAGCATGACAATGATTTGGGGCAGGGGAGGAGACGCAATGGGAGCTGGGAGCTCTCCTGGACACGAGGCCTGCCTGTGTGCCAGGTCCCAGGAAGGACATGAAATCCCAGCTGCAGAGGCCCCACAGCCAGGTGGGTAGAGGGACATGGCAGGGGCGGGGGTCTCCTACCTGTCCCCCGGCTCCTTGCTCACTCAGGAGAGCCCAGGATAGCTCTCAGAAATGGGTGCCTATGTGTTCAGCAGAATTAACACGTGTCCCAGAAACTGTAAGGCTTCCAAGGAAATGGCTATTCAGAATGCTGCCAACATGGGTTCAAGACTGTGGGGAGGCACCTAGTAGGTGCTCAGGGAACAATGCAGTCAAGGAGGATGGTACCAGCATATGCCTGTATGACACATGGGCATGTGCCTGCTCTGGGCAACAAGGCCACAGAAGCACAGAGCTTGAGAGGCCCATGTCCACCGTACAGATGGGAAGACTGAGGCCCAACAAGGGGCTGGGGTCTCCCAGCAAGTCAGCTGAAAAGCCAAGCCCAGAACTCAGGCCTCCTCTTCCTTAGCCTGAACCTTCTAGCCAAAACCCCTAGCTTTTCATTCATTCATTCACTCATTCATTTATTCAACCTTTGGTATGTGTCCACTATGCGCTTGGTGACTGGGGCAGAGAGAAGAATAGGACACCACTCCAGAGCTCAGAGAGAAACCAGCTTTCATGGTGGGAGGGAAGATGCCAGGACAGAAGTCCAGGGGGCTGCAGGAGCCCAGGAAAGTTACCTTGGAGTTTTAGATTATGTGCTTCTGAGTTGGGCTTTAAAGACTCCTCTGGGTTTCCCTGATCTGTCTCCCAACTCCTCCCTCAGCTCCAGGCCCCTGTCCAGCTCCCATGCTGTGAGGGCCTCAGGGCAGGGCAGTACTGAGCCTCCTGGGGCCCTCACCTCCAGGAGGCCATGCAGGGGTGATCCCCATTAGCACCCACAGCCTCCAATAATGAGGGCACATGAGGAAAGTTCATTGCTACACAGAAGCAGCTCAAAACATGGTGGTGCCTCACATCCCTCCCCCTCCCAGGCTCACTGTGTTCCTGCATTCCTCCCTCATTCTTTCTCTCCTGGGTACCTCCGATGAGCAGGTGTTACTGGGCCTAGAGTGGGCAATGAGCCCCAGCCATGGGTCATCATCCTCTAGGA
>PVIY010012316.1:0-12372 GCA_004026745.1 Myrmecophaga tridactyla | reverse complement strand
GGTTGTGGGCTGTGGGAAGGGGAGAAAGGAGGTATAGGCCCCAGCTATCTGGGAAGGCTTCCTGGTGGAGGAGGGCCTGGGATTAACTCAGAGCCTGCCCTCAGGCTGCTACAAGAAAACGATTGTCTCTAACCAAGAGAACAAGCCCAGCCCATGTGACCTGGGGCTGGGATGGTGAGAAGAGGGGTGGGGAAGCACACACCATGGTTCCCGGCCCATCCTATGGAGAGCCACTTGCGATGCCATCTCATATCCCTAATTACCACTGCCTGATGGCAATCCAGCCAGGGATGGGAAAACAGCAGAGCTGGAAAAGAGAGGCAGAGCCTATGAGATGCAGAGGCCCAAAGAGAGACAAAACAACAACAGAGAATCAAAGCCAGATGGACATGAGGCAGGAGGCGAAAAGATGAAGATGGATGGACAGGCAGGGGCCATCCTTCCCTCCCGCACAGTCAGTTCCACAGCTGCCAAGAGAAACAGACGCACAGCTGGGGAGGAGCCTACAAACCAAGGCTTTGCAAAGATTCTTCAGCAATAAAACTCTTATTTGAAATGAAACCTTATGCAGACGCATACACTTTCTACACCAGACATTAAATTCAGAAGCTATAAAGTGAAAACTTGACATATTTGTCTACACAAACATGCAAAACATCTGTCCAGCAAAAGACCCCATAAACAAAGTTAAAAGACAAGTGAGACACTGGAAGGAAGTATCACTAATATACAAAGAGCCCCTACAAATCAATAAGGAAAAAGAGACAAAAGAAGAAGAAAATTGGAAGTGAATTAGAAATCTGCAGAGGAGAAACTAAATTGGCCAATAAACATATGAAAAGATGCTTTATCTCACTAGCAATCAGAGAAATGCAAATGAAAATGACAAGATACCATTTTTTGCCCAACTGACTGGGAAAAATGTAAATGATTGATAACAACCAGTGCTGGCAAGGATATGTGGAAACGAGCACTCATAGACGATTGGAAGGAGAGCAAATTGGCCCAACCTTTGGAAGGGTAATTTAACAATATTGATTAACATTTTAAACACACATACATTCACACACACCTTGCAATCTGGTAATTCCACTTCTAGAAACCTATCCTACAGAAACGATAGCACAAGCACTCCTATATAAATAGTCAAGGATGCTCACTGTAGCATTGCTGGTAAGAGTAGAAAGAAACTGGAAATGGCCTACATGTTTATCAATAAGAGAATGTTCAAATAAAATATAACCCACCCATATTGTGGACCACTTGCAGTCATTCAGCAGAATGAGGCACCCCTATGTATAAAAATATGGAAAAATTCAAACCATAAAATGCTTCAGAATGAGCTCATTTTTATAAATAACAATTTGCTGATATATGCCCCAAAAGGCTGGAGAAAAATACACCAGACGTTACATCAGAGTGATCACCTCTGAGGGATGGGACAGGGCAGGGTGGGGGACGGTTCATGATCTCCATTATCCACAGATGTATTGTTAGATTTTTCTTTGTAATCACGAAAAAAAAATCAATAAAGAGTTAATGGAATTGCTAAAAACGCTGCCCAGAACCCCAATATAAAAGGCAGATCTAAGCAGCCACTGCTGCTCTGGTAGAAAAGGGAGGAGACTAGCACCTCCCTACCCAGTCCCCCCTCCCCCTTCCCTCTCCTCCCACCCAACGCACCCCCACCCCTTTCCCCAGAAACACTAGGGTCCTGGACCAGTATGACAGCTTGAGAAACTTGGCTGACAAATGCAGAGTCTAAACCTCTGCTCTCCCAAACCACGGGCCAGACAGAGGCAGAAGTGGGTCCAAGATTACCTGGCCAGCCCAAACCTACTGAGCCCAAAGCCAGGACCTCTGGCTCTTCAGCAGGGCCCTGGCCACCCCTGCACTGCGGTCACAGGTTTCTCTGTGTGTCCAGAAAACCCTGAGATAGTCACAGCCTTGGGGAACCCCAGGCTAAGACTGAGGGGAGCCCTAGGGATGAGGGGGGATACAGGAGGGATCTTGGCAGAAAACCACAGGGGAAAAGGGACTTTGAGGCTTGGCTCTGGGATCTTACTGGACTCCTGTGGGTGAAGGGAGGGAGAGAGAGGGAGCAGAGGGGAGAAGGAAAAGGACCAGGGATATTGGGGATGTGTTTTTCTCCATATGTACAAAAGGAGTGTGGCTGAGCCCAGGGGCGCCAGTGGAAGTGACTGGTGTGTGCAGGTGTGTGATGGTCACGGGGGTGGGGGCACACACGTGTGTCTGCAGAGATGAACTGTGGGGGAGGGGCAGGCCCCATGTGGCACAGAGGTGTCTGCAGCTACAGTCGGTGGAAGTGCATGTGTGTCTGTGTGTGTGTGTGCACGTGTGTATGTGTGTCACTCCCAGGGATGACAGCAGAGAGGAGATGTGCATCTGGAGGGAGGGGAGGGGAGACTCAGCAGGACCCAATGTGTGTGTGTATGTGTGTGTCTGTGTATGTGTATGTGTCTGTTGTGTCCCTGAGGGTTCCCAGCAGGGAGACTCTGTGTGTGTGTATGTGTGTGTGTGTGTGTGTGTGTGTGTCAGGGCACATAGGCAGGTGGCAACCCTGCAGAAAGACCAGAAGCAGGTGGCAACCTCCAGAGCCTAGGCCTCCAGACCTTCTCCAGAGATCGGGCCAGTTCAGAAACGCTTTCCCACCCCTCACTGTGGGTCATCAACAGAATGAGAAAACTGCCCAGAGCACCCCCACCTCCAGAAGCTTCCCCTCCCGTAAGCACTGACTTGCAGAGCTAATGCCCCACTGCCAGGAGCTGGGTTGAGGCTGCCTGGGCAGGGACAGGAGGGGCAAGCAAAGTCCTCTGGATGGGTGGTGAATTAACAGTCTCTGCCAGCATCCAGGCTCTGCCCATTCAGCCTCCTACGGGTACCCCGTCTCCACCCAGCACCCCTCCCACAGCAGGGGGCATTCCAAAACACAGATGTGGCCATGTGACTGGCCTGTTCTACTTCCTTCCATGGCTCCCGGCTGCCACCTACACAAACCCCCTACCAGGCCCACTAGTTGTCTTGGGACCGGTTGTGGGTTAAGTATTTTCCCCCAAAAGATACATTGAAGACCTAATCCTAGGTACCTGCAAATATGACCTGACGGGGAAAAGGGCCTGTGCAGATGGAATCAATTAAAATGAGGTCATACTAATTCAATGACCAGTGTCCTTAGAGGAGGAGAGAAATCTGGACACAGACATTGACACAGGAACAGTGGCCTCGTGAAGACAGAAGCAGAAAGTACAGTGATGAGGCTACAAGTCCAGGAGCACCACTGATGGCTGTCACCCCCAGAAGCTAGGAGAGAGGCAGGGAACAGATTTTCCCTTGGGGCATCCAGAAGGAATCAACTCTGCTGATGCTTTGGTTTTGGACTTCTAACCTCCAAAACCGTAAGAAGAAATATCTGCTGTTTTAAGCCAACAAGCCTGTAGTGATTTGTTTCAGCAGCCTCGATGTGAATACAGAGCCCACATCCCCGACAGGCCTCATTCCTGACCCCACTGCCTCCCAGTACCACCCTCCAGTCGCTGGGCTTCCTGTACGACTTGACAAAGCCTTTGCACTTGCTGTTCCCTCTGCCGGGGTGCTGTTCCCTCCGCGGCCAGGTCCCGGTGTCCTTCAGTTTCCAATGAGGTGTCACCCTCCAATTAGGCTCTCCTGGGCCTCTGCCTGCAGGCTGGAGTGGGAGCCCCTCTGATGTCCCCCCCCTGCCCTCACCTCTGTCCTGCCTCATCCCTAAAGTGTGTCTGCTGACAGGTCTGGAGCCCCGGGTCTGGTGTGTTGGGATGGGGGAAAATGTCTTGTTCTTCTCTGTTCCCTGGAGCCCAGCCCAGGCCTGGCACAGAGGAGGAACTGAGGATTTAAGTCTGTGGAATGAATGAACGAGCCACCAGAGCACTCAGCCCCCAGCCAGGCACACAGTAGGACCTTCACCACTAGCAGGGTAGAGCATGAAGAACAGGGCCAGGGGTCTTGCACCCATCCTGGGTCAGCGTGACAGGTAACACGAACCATGTCCCCTGAGAAATAATTAGGGCAGGAATTCCATACTGGGGTGGGGGTGGGAGGCGTAGGAGGTGTGTGAGCACTACAAATGTGCACAAAGTTGGCACACCTGTATGTGTGCGGGATGGGGGTCAGAGATGGAGTGGGGTTCTATTGCAGGCACAGGGCTCCTGGCTCTCATCAGATTCCCTAAGGGATCCACAGCCCCAAAAGATGCAGGGACGGAGCAAGGCCTGTCCATCATAGGAGGGAAGGCTTGGGACACGATGCCCATCTGCATAGCACTACAGGCTGTGGCAGGGGCGGAGTACAGGACTTGTGGCTCCAAGTCCCAAGCCAGGCCTCCCAGGGGAGCCACCAGGAACAGGGCAGGCTGCTGTCCAGCGTGGGCTGGGCTGCCTCGGTAGGGGGTGAGCTCTTATCACTGGAGGGTGAGAGCATGAGCTGGATAGGACAGAGGATAGTCAGGGTGAGTGAGTGGCAACTCTGAGTCTCCTTCTCAGGTCCTCTGGGCCTCAATTTCCCCATCTTAAACCCCAGGGCTAGACCACTCAGGTGGTCCATCTGAGTGTAAAAGGATCTGCCAGGCTGTGGAGCTGAGTGTGCAGTTCTGAGCCTGGGCTGCCTGCCCACCTGGCATTGGCTGGAGTCCCTCTTTCCTCAGCCTCTTTCCTCCACCAGGGTAGGAGACAAGCTACCCAACTGACCCACATTGCTAACTGGCCCACAGAGCCCTTGACTCTCTTGGGTGCCGCAGTCGCCACCTCCCACATTAGAGCAACTCCAAGACAAAAGGTGCAAGAGATGAAGGAGCCTGGGGGGCTGGACAGGGGCAGGGCTGGCAGCAAGACCAAGGCCACAGGGGCTCAGTGTGGTTCCCCTAACTCCCTCTGACCCCTCTAGGGGCCTTCCTTAGCCTGACTTGGTGGAACCAAGGCAAAGAGAGAGCCCTTCGGTCGGGATCACACAGGGAGCTGGCTCGGATGAGTGAGTGTGCACCCCAGCACCCGCTAATCCTGCCAGAAAGAGGCAGCTGGCACTGGGGCTCTGACAGACCAATTCAAATACAGGCCTGCAAGGTCACTCTGGGTCCAGCCCCCCTGAGCCTCAGCTTCCTCCTCTCTGAAATGGACTTACAAAAACCTCCCTGCTGGGTCCTGTTGTGAGATTAATAAGGACTTAGAAGTACAGCCTTCTTAGAGCAGAACAGGGGACCTTTCCATCCCCCATCTCTAGTCCTCAGTTTCCCCATTTCTAAGCAAAAAGGTGGTCCTGAGTTACTCCCTAGGTCCCCACAGCCTTTGAAACTTTATGGGAAGCCCTCCCAGTGCCCAGCCCATGCCTAGTTAGCCTGCCATAGGGGAACAGACAGCACTTTCAGAGACCAGGGCCTGGCCTCAAGGAGCTCCCTCCTGGATGAGAACTGTGGCTAATTAGCAAAGCTGTGTGGGACAGCACTAAAGGCAGGGTTCTCGAACTGACGGCCCCTGTGCCTCTACATCGCCACAGGTCCCCCCTCTCTGCATTGCCTCATACCCAGCCTGCTCTACTCATTATCTCTTGCTCAGTTTGAGCATTAGATCTGCAGCCCCTGCCCCGGGAACACAAGAGACTTGAAAATGGAAATCCAGTGTCAGCTGGACAGTGATCAAGGAAGGCTTCCTGGAGGAGACAGGACTATAGATGGTCAAATTCACACAGGAAGAGACATGCCTATGGTAAGCATTCTGGGCAGGGAGAAGAGCGGACTCACAGGTAGGACGGCTGGAAATTTGAGTGAAGGGGGATGGGACACAGCCTGGATGAGGACCGGGAAAGAAGGTTAGGAAAGCTGGAGGCCAATCCTGAGGGTTTTGAATACCGAAATCCTGAGGCCCCGCTGGAGGCTGCAGGGGCAGCCCCTCTCCTCCCCACTGCCCACTTGCAGAAATGCTTGATCCCACCCTGCACCTGCCTTGTAGTTGGGTCCTGAGCAGAGGTTTTGGGGGGAACCAGGCCCAGAGTGCAGGGCCCCCACCAGCCCTCCTCCACGGCCATGGACTGCAACTACATCCCAGAGAAATCCGTCCTGGCCGGTGCTGCCCGGCGGCCACAGAGGCCTCACTGCAAACAGCTTTGAGCCGGCGAGAGCTGACTGGCCGGGGAAGGCTCCCTGACAGATTAAGAGCAATGCTGGCCCCAGACTCATTCATATTCTGGTCTGGCCGCTGGCTTCAATATGGCTGAGAGGCGTGAGGGCAGAGGCGGCCCTCCAAGAATGCCCAGTGATGATTCCTCTCCGATTCCAATTTATTTTCTATCATTAATGCTTTTGAAAAGCCCCACACACTCTGCAAACAGGGAAGGAGCACAGGGCTCAAGAGGGGAGGAAAGGAGAGGGCCGGGAGCAGTGGAGACTCAGCAGAGGCAGCGCAGGCAGCAGGCTGGGGCCCCTGAGACCTGGGTTCAAATCCCCACACTATCTCCACCTCTCTGCAGGACCCTGGAGCACACTGGCCTGTACCTGTCAACTGCTGGAATGGCCACTGCTCTGTCTACCTCAGAGGACCGGTTTCTAAGATTTACAGAGATGAAAAGGCTTTATAAACTGTGTGGTAGTTAGATTCAGTTGTCAACTTGGCCAGGTGAAGGTGCCTAGTTATGTTGCTGTGGGCATGAGCCAATGGTACGTGAACCTCATCTGTTGCTCATTACATTTGCAGTCAGCTAGGAGGCGCGCCTGCTGCAGTGAATGATGTTTGATTTAATTGGCTGGTGCTTAAATGAGAGAGCACAACGTAGCACAGCCCAAGCAGCTCAGCCCAGGCCTTTGGAGATGCAGAAAGAAAGCACCCCGGGAAAAGCTGTTGGAACCCAGAGGCCTGGAGAGAAGGCCAGCAGAGATCACCCTGAGCCTTCCCATGTAAGAAAGAACCTCAGATGAAAGTTAGCTGCCTTTTCTCTGAAAAACTAATGAAATAAATCCCCTTTTATTAAAAGCCAATCCATCTCTGGTGTGTTGCATTCTGGCAGCTAGCAAACTAGAACAAACTGTAAAGGTTTGTACACGTTGAGGAACCAAGAGTGAAGCAAACCTGGCTGACAGTGGCGGCAGACTATGAACTGGACATCTGCTTCCCAGATACAGCAGGGAGACACTGACCCCAGGGGCCAGGAGAGACTGGAACATCTCTCACCACAGAACAGGCAGAGGAGGTGAATGCCAGAATTTGGGGCCCCCATCTTGTTTCAAACTCACTCTGCCATCCTCCCTCGCTTTGCTCACAGCCTCCCAGCCAGCAGCCCTCCTCCCCATATCACCCACACTGTGGAAAGAAAGGGGTCCTCTCAATGTGTCCCCTGCTCAGAATCCTTCCAGGGCTCCCATTTACCTGTGGGATCAAGCCCAGATTCCCTACCTGCCATGCAAGTCTCTCCCCACCAGCTCAGGCCCACATGGACAGCCTCACCTCTGCCCTAGCCCAACCCCACCCTCAACTCCCACTGCACCTAACTCCTCAGAGGTCCAGAGCTCACCACCCTTGCCACCTGTGATCGTTAAGTTCTGGCATCAACTTAGCCAGGTGATGATGCCCCGTTCTGTTGCTGTGGACTTCAATCATCAGCACGTGAAACTCATCTACAGCTAATTACATCTGCATTCGGCTAAGGGGAGCGCCTCCCGCAATGAGTGACATTTCATTCAATTAGCTGGGGGCTTAAAAGAGGTCAGAAGCGAGCTCAGCTACTCAGCATACCTCATATCAGCCCTCAGAGCTAAGACCCAGGTATGTGGAGATGCAGAAAGAAATCACCCCAGGGAAAGCTGTTTGAACCTACAAGCCAGGAGGGAAGCACAGCAGACATCCACCATGTGCCTTGCTATGTGACAGAGAAAGACAGAGGAAAGCCAGCTGCCTTATCTCTGAAGAATTATAAATTTGCAACTAAATAAATCCAATTATTAAAAGCTGATCCATCTCTGGTGGGTTGCATCCTGGCAGCTTTAGCAAACTAAAACCCTACCCTTGCCTGCTTTGCACATGCTGTTTCCTGTCTGAAATTTCCTCTTCCTCCCTCCAGTTCACCTGCCAAATCCCACCTCCTCTTCAAGATACAGCCCAAGAGTTTCCTTCTCTGTGCAGCTTTCCCCTGGTGGCATGGTCATGCCCTGCTCCGCCTTCCAAATGTACCTCGTACCCACCTGGGCTGCAATGCGAAAATATAGTCATGTTCATGTGGCTACATCTCCATCAACCATAGAGTCTGCATAGACAGGGGCCATGTCTGATTCAGCCCAGGCATTTCCCACTTGGCAAAGAGCCTGCCACACAGTGGAGCTATTTATCTAAGTAACCGATGTTAATCGAGCACGTATGGGTCAGGCTCTGTGCTGGGTGCTAGGGGTGCAGCAGTGAACAAGACACAGCCAGCCCCTGACCTCCGAGTAGATGTGCTCAGGAAATGTCTGCTAAATGAAGCAATGGACATATGACCCCTTTGGAAATGGGGAAACTGAGGCTTAGGGAGGCAAAACACCCTGTCCATGGTGCGCCTGTCTTCCTGTCCAAATCTCTTTCTACTCCATTTCTCTCCCAGTATATTAGCAGCAGTGAGGAGGAACTCAAAACAAAAGGTTAGAGTCACCAAAAAAAAAAAAAAATAGGGGGGGAGAGGAAATGTGGCGGATTCTTCCCCTTTTCTCCATAATGTAAAGAAAATTGCTTTTGCCAACTATCGCAGCTTAAAAGCAATTAGAGTTTTTGGAGGGGACTCGGTATGAACAGAAGCAACAGAGCGAGTGCCGGGCACGGAATTTTTCCAGCATTCGTTTATATCAAGCAAAAGAAAAAAGGCGTTAAAAACAGCAATTTCCAGCAGCAGAGATGGTGGCGATAAAATATTTACCGACTCTGAGGAAGGGGCTTGGTGTGGCCAGGGACCACCCCCCCACCACCACAGCTCCCCATTCCCACCCTGTATCCCTGGAAGCAGGGAAAGGGAAGGCAAAGAATCGGAGCGAAGGAAGAGATGGACCCCACCCCTGCCTCCTTAGCCTGTGCCAATGGGGGTTAGGAGCAAGGAGGGGAGAAGTTCCCAGCCATCTCCTGCCCTCTCGCCCTTCCACGCCACCAGGGATCCAGCCCTCTAAACCTGAGACCTGGCCACAACTCTGTGCTGCTCAAACCCTAGAGAATGTCCATCCTGGCATCGAGGCCTGCACAGCCTCATCTCTGAAGGTTCCCCCATACTGCACACTGGGGAGACATGCTCAGCCCCCCTCCAGGCCTTTGTGCTCTTGATTTGAACGCTGGATTTCCAAACAGGCCTCTCCTACTAGACCACCCTCATCCTCACCTGGGCCTTTAACTTGACCTTTGACCCCCCTCTCTCCAAATAAAGAGCAACCACTGGTGGTCTCTTCCTGAAATCTAACCTCCTTTTCCTGGCTGCCCAGAGTCTCCCTCTGTCTGACACACAAAAGACACGGCCCCTTTAAGAAGCAGACATTCCTAGGCTCAAGTCCTAGTTACTGCATCTGCTAGCTGTGTGATCTTGACAAGTCCTTTCATCTCTCTGAGCCTCGGTTTCCTCGTCTGTTAAATGGGGATAAAAGAGCACATATCTCCTGAGGTGGCTGTGAGGATTAAATGAGTCATATATATATAAAGCGTCTTGCACTGTGCCTCACACTTGGTCAGCGTTAATAAACGCACCTCTGCTCCAGGCCTCAGGACAGGCTGTGCCCACAGCTGCCACCACGGATCTGTGCACAGGCTCCCCCAGGCCACCAGGCACTCACCCAGCAAATGCTCACTCAGAAGGGATGTGCCAGGCTGGGAGCAAAGGTCAACGGAGCTCAGACAAGCTTAGCACACATAAGGAGGCCCAATCCCTGAGCGCAGGGCCCAGAGCCTCTCATTGTGCCTGGCTTAGGGAGGATTCCTCTAGAAACAGCAGTAAGCCTCAGCCAGAGCCCTCAGAACCCTCCAGGCCAGCAGTAGGAGGGGAATGGAGGGCCAGAGTTCCCGAGGGCCACAGCTTCACCACCACCACCCAAGCCTGTGGACGCAGCTTAGCCCTCAGCCACCCTTCTATTGGGCAAAGGCAAACCAAGGCCCAGGGAGCAGCAGTGAGTGGTAAAACCCAGAGCAGAAACCAGGCCTCGAAAGTATCATGGTCCAGAGAAGCCAGGCTCTCCTGGGTTCAAATTCCAGCCCTACCACCGAACAACTAGGGGACCTCTCTGAGCCTCAGTTTCCTCATCCGTAAAATGGAGTCTATAATGTCCACCTTGCAGGTGTACGCTCTAAAAAGGGCAACATTTTTCCAGTGCCTTGCCAGGTCTGGCATGAAGCCCATGTGGGAATGTCTGGTGGTTCTATCCCACCGCCCTCAGGACTCCTGAAACAGTGCTCTCTCCCTACCCCCACAGCACCAGGAGAGCAGAGCTTTCCTCTGCCTGGCTGCAGGACATGGGATGTTCTCCATCCAGCAGATTCACTCACAGCCCACAGCCCCATCCTGTGGGCCTCACTCTCAGAGCTGAGGAGACCAATCTCATACCTCATTTTACCAGGAAGGAACAGGCTACCCAGAGAGGCAGCCTCAGGTCACACAGTCCACATTAAGTCACACGTTCAAGGTTGAGTTTTTCCCTTTCCTTCCCCTGCCCCAATGGCAGAGTGTACAGGCTGAATAGAGCATCCAGCAGGGCTGCAGGGCTGAAGGCATTTGGATGTCCAGCTCTTCCTTCAGTGGCCTTTCCTCCCAGGGCCCTCTGCCACCTCCATACTCTCCATGAGAAAGTAATCCAGCAGTAGGCCTGGCACTAAACAGGGCCCTTCTTGTTGTGGGGACAGGGAGGGTGACAGGAGGCCAGTCTCAGCTCTGGATGTACATCCCCTGGGACACCCTCCCCCCGGTGAGGCCACCTCCTAGGCCCATACACCCATTCTCCCTGCTAGTAAGTAACTAGGCATGAAGACATTTGGTGCCAAGGTCTTGGGGTCATGAGCCCAGTCATCAGGAGGGAGTCAAGTAGCCAGGGGCTCTAGCATGGAAATCCCTACACACACACACACACACACACACAGAGGACTACCACCCTTCCACAGCCAGGCCAACCTCCTCCCTTTTGTCACCCAGGCAAGCACTGGCCAGTTCCAAACTATAAGCCACGAGGCTCTGCAGGGGATCCTGGAGTGGGAAATTAGACACCTAAGTTATTGCCAAGTCTCTGCGATGTCTCACCATGAGATGCAAGTCTTGGTTGCTCCCTGTGCCTCAGTTTCCCTATCTGGAACCTACAAGAGGAATGAGATCATCTCTGAGGTCACCTTCTAGTCTCAAAATTCTCTAATTCCATAGCTCTGTCACTCTCTCCAGCTGTCCTTCCCCCTCCCCCTTTTTCTCATAGAATCACAAATATCCCCGAGTCACTACAGGAAGAAGAGTCCCAAGCATGGGTGGGTGCTTGGGGGAGGGGCAGAGCACCCTGCTCTCCAAGGAGCCCTGCCTCAGGTTACCAGGGGACACCCGCCCTGGGAGGAAACTGGGTCGAGGCAGAAAGACAGCTCCTCAGTGTGGTCAGGGCAGCCAGAGCCCTCCCTCCTTTCCTGTAGCACCCCAGGAACTTATCCCCTCGTGCCTTCGCTTCCTTTTCCCACGGCGGTTGCCAGGCTAGAGAGTCTTTGGCCCAGCCCGGATCCTGGGTTGATCCCCAGCCCCCTGACATGGACACCCAGTTCCACAGCTCTGCTGGTTGTCCAGATACAGATCTCGGACCCCTACCTCCAGGCTAGTCTTCCCCCTGCCTCCCCCCTTTCCCCCAAGGTGGCTGGCTGGGGGGTAGGGGCTGGGGGAGGCAGCCCTGCCTCTCCACCAGTGGAGGCTCCCCAGGCCCCACATGGCCTAAGCCTGATAACAGTCTCTAAATTAAACAATAAACAAATAGTTCTAAATTTTCCTGATGCTGCAGTTCCTGATTAGTCCCCACAGCAAACAAAAGGAAGAGAGACAATTAACCTAAGAGAAGGCTACTTCCTGTTTCCAGAGGATTCCTTCAGCTGAGCCAGGGGAACCCGCCTGGAGAGGGAGCCTGCTCCAGCCCCCTACCCAGCTCCACGGGGCCAGCCCTCCTGTCCCCACCACCCCCTCCTACCTGGGCCCAGCCCACAGCCCCCTTCTAGACCCCAGCCCTCCTCCTCTCCCCCTTTCTGCTGGGTGACCTATGACATGCTGAGTCTCCACTGAGGCCCCAGTTCCCTCACCTGTCAGTATCTTCATCTCTGGAGGATAAAATGAAAATAAATATTTGACCACTTGAGGTTAGAAAGAAAATGCCCCTTATTTTTTAGA